>NMRB01001120.1:60838-78444 GCA_002633025.1 Notospermus geniculatus | reverse complement strand
AGGCAATCTCCGACGGGGATTTGAAAATAGTGGGCCTGTATCTCGGAGGAGATACGGGACCCCAAGCCCTTAGTTGTTTCCCTATGACAGCTTTGTGTATCTTTTGCAGGCCGGAAGTGACGTGTCGTGATTGCCAGGAAGTTGACACCAAGAGATACACCCAGTGCTCGGCTTCCCAACGAAACCAATATTTGTACTGATAGACTTTCAAATGATAAGTGTTGGAAGGACAATCATAGAGACGTTTGATCTATTTTTTCAAATAGCCTATGTATTTGAGTTTTCTTTGAGTTTATGTACATGTATTTGAGGTTTCTTTTTCTTAATATAGCAGAGTTTATTACAATCAATCCTTCTGTTCTTTCTTTCACTCTTCTATCGCCCTTTGCACCGGTAGCTGGACAGGACCCCCAACGACTGAATCATTGGATGCTGCAAAGGGGTTAATGGCTCCAATCGCTCATTTGAACGAGAAAAGTCGCTCTTGTGAGAGCCAGTTGATCCGCTCGTATTTCGATCTTTTAACGAGCGAATTCAAAGAGCGACCTGTTCGCTCGTGTAAGAGCTGACGTTGACCTGGATAAGTCGCTCATATTTGGATCTTTTAACGAGCGAAAACAGTCCGCTCTTTGGAAAGAGCGACATTCGCTCCTAAAAGAGCAGTCCCTAACTTCGCTCTTTCATCGATCGGGAATTAGCTCTAAAAGATCGGGTTTTCACTCGTTCTTTTTTAGAGAGTACGACAATACTGAGCGAGTATTCCTTCCATTGCTGAAGCCTACTCGAGCAACAGATAAACATATTCGTAGGCCTAACCAGGCCTTTGCTAAAACTCACTAAAATGAAGGAGCATAAGGGAGGCGGATGAGACCGTAATCTGATACCCAACTGCCAGTGACTGATGTGAATGCGTAATATTTCGGGGGATGGGGTGACTTCAACTGCAGGGGATTCTAAGGCAGGTGCAAGTGCAACATGCTGAGTCCCGTCGATTTTCGTCAATCACATAGCTAACCTATGTCTGAGTATGGCGCGAAGTATGAACACCAGGTGTGCCCTGTATGAAGTGCATCATCTCTGAATTTCAATAAAAGACTTTTCAAATCCCAATAAGATAGAAGGCGGACATTTGAATTGGAAAGAAGAGGCTTTTGAACTAAGATACAAGAGGTTCCTTTAAAGGAGTTAGACGCCGAAGTTGTAAACAAGCTGGTTTGCTTACAAACATGGTCGGCAAACTAGTTTTATTCCTTCGTGCAGGTGGCAGCACCAGTAGCGCCCCGTGATCGTTAGACTGGTTCCCGGTCCGATGCAACTCACTCACGATATTCACGTCAGTACATATCACTGACAATAGGTGGCAGCACCGCAGGCGTCGCGTGGATAGAGAACTAGTGAGTGAGTGTTTACAACTTGGACGCCCAGCTCCTTTAAGCCCAGCATACATCACACTTGCGACTGGAAGCAACTGCAGTCGCTGGCGATGTACGTGCTGTGCGCAAATTCAGCAACTCGGAAAACGAGGAGCATCCAATCAGTCGTTACGTCCTGACTGCGTACATCACCCAGCGACTGGCAGCAACTCATGTCATCTGGGGCATAAAGACTCGATTTCGTTCAGAAAACTGCGACTGATTAGTCGCGAGCCCGTGTACATCGCCGCGATTGAAGAAAACCGGATACCTGTACAACCAGTCGCCAGAAGGTTGAACATGTGCAACTCATGGCGACTGGTGTTTTCTCAGTTCCAGCAAGTTGCAAGGGTGCGTACATCAACTGTTTCTGGCAACTGGTCAGTCGCCTCCAGTTTTAGCTAGTTCCTCCCAATCGCCAGGTAGCTCAGTGGCGACAAGTTGTATCCAGTCGCAAGTGCGATGTACGCTATAGGCTTTAAGTTTACTGGGGATGGAACTGTTTGCAATTAACTTACATAAGCAGTATCATCCTCCGCACTATAGGCTAGCTTGACGATTCCATACGAACCCTGGAATATAAACAAAAGATAGTAGCCCGGAGGTTACATCAGCAACAACAATAGCATTCTTACTATATGTCTGCACAACCTACAACCAATCCATACATCCCTGAACTTTAACCTTTAAAATCAGATGAGGGATTGAACTCGATATGTTTACATTGTCTAGATTTCTGCAACATGATATCGATTGTGACCTTGACCTCTTAACAGAATCTTGCATCATAACAACAGTAAAGAATCAGGCAGGAAAAGTCGAGGGGAGTGATTTAATGGGAGAAATGAGAGGACAAACAGACAGGCCCAGTTGACACGGTGAGGGTCTCTGCCAGAAATTTGTTTGACGGTACTAATTTCTTTAAAATCAGCAAAAACCACATGAAATTAAAGAAAATCGCTCTTTGAGGGTACTAGCCTACATCTGGTACCCATAGTACCCTCTGGCGGAAACACTGAAGGTGGATTGTCTAACCTCTGCCATTTTGACAGGTACGTAAAAAGTCAAAAATTAGCTCTGGTTTTCTGGTCTTTCCTTTCAAAAGCAACTGCCCCCACCACAACATAAGCAGCTTCGCTTGTATTGTTAGGGTATGAAGCAGCTGACGTGGCCGCTTTGCAGGCATTGGCATGGCTTGCCTGACAGCAAGCGGTTCAATAACGTAGTCCAATCGATTCAGATCAATACAAATATACTGTATCGTCGATAGTTGAATAGGCCGATGAACCCCGAGAGATTAGCTCTATCAATTCTGTGAGCCAAGTGTCAAATGAAAACATGTGGATGATGTTGATGGTGAGAGCTGACTGGGAAGGCAGAGCTGCAATGTACCATATCATGTCGTGTCAGCAGGTACAGCCACTGGCAGCTGTTTTAAAGCCCCTTTCACACCGGGCCTACGTAGAGTTGCATAGTGCGGCGCACCGACTACGCTGAACTTACGCTGCCCTACTCTGGCCTACGTGGCAATACGCCGAAGGACGCAAAGGGGTACGCGAGATGGACGCAAAAAATTAAACATGTTTAATTTTTTCGCGTACTTTCGGCGTTGACCACTGGACACAGAAAGTATCACACTGCGAGTGAAACGGTGAAGCGAAGCAACTTTCCATTGTCCTGTAGCGTTACATGCCATTGTCATGCTTCCAGATCTTTTCACCACATCGCTTCGCTTCGCCGTTTCGCTCGCAGTCTGAAGTATGCAGTTTTTACGCAAGTCTACGCAACACTATGCCTACGCAATAGTACGCTATCCTATGACAGTCCGATGAACAAGAGGCCCATGGGCCTTGCGCTCAGCTGATAGGAAGGGGTTAATATCTCTTGGTGAATCGAGATAGATATCATATTTCACCCATTTCGATGGATAGTTAATGCCTCTGCACCCACTTTTGAGACATGAATCAGAAGGCTCTCTAATAGTTGTTTCTGATAGCCATTTTGTGCACCTGGACGCACAAGGAAAATCTGAATCAGAACGACCTCTCATAGGGTAAAATCGATGCACAACCACCTCGTGTTAAACACGGACGACGACGACGACGGACGACGACGGACGCTGCACCATCGTAATAGCTCACCCCAGTGAGCTAAAAATGGCCCTTTTCTGTTCATTTGAGGGTACTAGCATCGCACCATTAGTACCCTCTGCGGGAAACACTGTCGGTGGGTTGTCTAACCTCTGCCATTTCCACAGGTATGTAACAAGTCAAAAATTAGCTCTGGTTTTCTGGTCTCTCCTTTCAAAAGCAACTGCCCCCACCACAACATCAGCAGCTTTTGCTTGTATTGTTAGGGTATGAAGCAGCTGACGTGGCCGCTTTGCAGGCATTGGCATGGCTTGCCTGACAGCAAGCAGTTCAATAACGTAGTCCAATCGATTCAGATCAATACAAATATACTGTATCGTCGATAGTTGTATAGGCCGATGAACCCCGAGAGATTAGCTCTATCAATTCCGCGAGCCAAGTGTCAAATGAAAACATGTGGATGATGTTGATGGTGAGAGCTGACTGGGAAGGCAGAGCTGCAATCTACCATATCATGTCGTGTCAGCAGGTACAGCCACTGGCAGCCGTTTTAAAGCCGCTTTCACCCCGGGCCTATGTAGAGTTGCGTAGTGCGGCGTCCCAACTACGCCGAACTTATGCTGCCCTACGCTGGCCTACGTGGCAATACGCCGAGGGACACAAAAGGGTGCAGAAAGCATGCAGTTTTTACGCAAATCTATGCAACACTACGCCTACGCAATAGTACGCTACCCTATGACAGTCCAACAAATGAAATGGTCAATGGACCATGTGCTCACCTGGGTGAAGGTACCAGAAAAACAAATGACAAATGTTAAATCAAAATGTTCCAGGGTCATGTATCCTCATTAGATGCACCTGATAAAAATTTGGAGACAATCCAGTTACAGTTCAGGAGTTACTGGACTTAGAACTTTGGTTTTGGCCACCTACTGGCCAAGCGGAGAATCGAATCGGACCGAAAAGTGGTGTCATAGGTCACCTAACATGATAGGGGTGTACATGTACCAAGTTTCAAGTCAATAGCCCAAGCAGTTACGAAATGTGCCACCAAATGACTAAGTTTGAACTTTGACCTCTGTGACCTTGAAAAGTAGGTCAAATCAAAAACCCGTTATATATGTAATGTACCCTCATTAGATTCACCTATGATAAAAATTTGGAGGTGATCCAGTCATTAGTTCAGGAGTTATTGCACTTTTTGTGTTTTTGGTTTCCGCCACCTGGTGGCCAAGCTAAGAGTCGAATCGGACCGAAACTTGGTGTCATAGGTCATTTGACCTAGGGGTATATATGTACCAAGTTTCAGATCAATAGCTCCAGCGGTTACGAAACGTGCCCTGCTAACGGACGACGACGGACGACGACGACGGACGACGGACGCAGACCCACGACATAAGCTCACTCCAGGTGAGCTAAAAATCCTTTGAGGCTGGCGTAGTGTTACATACGGAAGCGTGTAGTGTTGCATACTTGTCCTCAGAGTGGGTTCAGGGACTACGCCGATCGGATGCGTGTAGCAAAATCTATTTCATGAGTACGCAGCCTAATTTCGGCTCACTCAGTACGCCGCACAATGCAACTCATGCAGGTCCGGTATGAAAGGGGCCTAAGGTGTTTAAAGAGGAAAATCTCTCCCCTGAATAATTATGGATTGTTCATGCACCTGCCTCTACCCATCGGAATTTGTCGAACAAGACAGAAGACTTTGGATTAACTCAAAAAGCCATTCCCCTCATCAATAACCGAGATCTTGTCTCCCTTTGACGTTGACAGGTAGTGGTGTTTCTCAGCATTAATTTAGAAGCATTACTGTCTTGTGCACTTCAGCTGACAATGGTCAAAATAAAAGTCCCAAATCACTCTCCTGTCAATTATGCCAATTTCGCAAAAGGACTAGAGACTTTCCCGCCCACATAAAATGTGAGGCGGTCTAGGAAAACCTGTCGGGTGTCGTGTTTGAGGAAAGTGTTAATGGCCTTGGTGAACCCGCACATTTCAATAGCTGAAATGTACTGCGTAACAGGTAAGCAGTCGCAGATTAATGCACAGGCAATGTAACAACCCTTGCTGATCACTCAGCGACATCTGATGGGTTTTCCTAGACCGCCACACAAATGTGACCCGGCACGGCAAAATGAGTCGGAATGCGCACAGAAGAAGACCCAACATGTCCAAGGTGACACCAACGGTTCGTTGATTTCAGGATTGTCTGCCAATTGTGAAATTTAACTTTGTCGATTTCTGTAGTTGTTGTCTGGTGTCATCTTCGGTCTTCTCCTGTGCGACTTTCGACTCATTTTGCTGTGCCGACCCCGCGAGTCACAAATATCAAATCAACCAGCAACTCAAAGAGAAGAGGAAAATATTTCCTTACCTTGCCGATTTCATCCTTCAGCTTGTACTGATTTAACTGAGTGTAACCATCTGCATCAGATATCGACACTGACCGCGATTCCTTAGTTGGCTGCCGCCGTAATCGCGGTGACATCGTGGGAGATCCGTACGGAGAGTAAGGCAATGATGGAAAAATTGGATGAGTCTTTTTACTCCCTGAGGTGAAGCGATCCTCGCTATGACTGTACATAATTTTCGGAGTGTGCCGCGGAGGAGCTTTAGCACCACTTCTAGTACTCGTATTACTCTTCTGACTGGGCGTGGGACTTTGCTCACGACTACTCATAGAGTTATAGTTCGACGAGTTCGGGGAATGAACCTGCGGGTCTACTTGAGAGACTGAAGCGTCCGTGTGGGTTGCCGAGGGGACATTCAAGTGATCCCCTGGTGCAACACGTGGCTTGCTACCAGATTCTTGCTCCCCATTCCCAATCACTTCACTCGGCTCCTCGTTGTCATGTGACGTACTCCGCCCAGAATCGCTCGTTATATTCGAAACATTCCTGCATAACGGTGCTTTTGTTTTCCGTGTTTGGGATTCCGGTTTGTCCTTCGAGTTGCTATTCGTTCCCATAGAATTGCCGTTTGGGACCGGGTTTGCCATTTTGCCTCCACTCTGTTTCCTCTCCTTGGGTGGCGAGTGGCCGGTATCATCTATCGGTTCGCCTTGGCTGTCAACATGCCCATATCTACAAAGAAAAAAACATAACAAGGGATAAGAATGATTATCTGTAGACACAGGACCTACGCCAGATCCAGAGACAAAGCAAAATTATCTCCACAAAGCAATAGATACAATTCCCGACTGCAAGGGAAATTAGTTACAGTGTTTTTTTCCTGGACTCTAAGTGTTATTCTCGTCTTGAAACCACACCACCAAAAAAGGAAAATAATTAAACAACAGTCTCAGACAAAAGCAATGGACTTATCTGCAGTGGTAGCTTCGATCAGCACCACGAACCCAACCACAGACAGCATTTTTTTCATGAGTCCTGCCATTAAAAGCCGGGGAGACTCAATCTCTCAGCAATTTTTCTCATAACCATGATCTGAACACTGCTTAATGTTATAGATACATCCTCACACTTGCGTTAAAAGAGTGTTGCCAAGTTGGTAAAGCATGTTGCCAAGGAAATTATGAAAGATGTTCCACAATATTCTAGAAGAGAACCCTGTCATGTGATGGTATCAACAGCTCCACAAAGTGCAGCTGAACCTGTCTTTTTATGCCAGTTAAGGGTCTGTCACACTGAAGTAGTTCTCAAAATGTCCTGCCCCGTCCTAAAAAAATCGTAAAACGGGCTAGAACGTGTAACCCTTGGCAAAATAATGCCTCGATGTTCTGGAGCACACTTACCATCCATGAAGTTTGTTAAAAGACTGTAAAAAGTTGCCATTACGTCCACTCCGTTCGCAGACAGTTTCTGTTTGGCAAAATTTTTAAGAACGTACTGAGAACTAGCTCAGTGTGATTGGGGCATTAAAATGCATGGAAGTGCCAACTTTGTGGTATAGTGCAATCATTGTGGGGATGCTGCTTGTATCAACCTTGTCCTTAAAAACTGATGAGTTTCCAATTCTAAAGGAACCTGCTGCAAAGAACGCATCCATGCAATACCACTGATTTCAGCGCTAATCCATAAAACCAATGATTTAAAAGGAGGAAAGATTTCTCCTTTGCCAATGTCATGGGGCGAAAATATAAATCTCAGCTTCTTCACTCCAAAACACCCTTGATATTATGTGTAACCTCACACAGAGACGCCTTTAGCCCCACAGTATTGAATTTTACGATATTTTCAAAAAGTTAGGAGAGTGCACATAGAGGTCCCATAGCCTCGTGAAGGTCCCCAGAATGCTTGCCTGATACGCACTTCACAGAATCAAGGCCTAGTTTTCAGCACGCATTGGAAAAAACTGCAGGGAGAGCTCTAATGTATTCTGACAGAGCGTAGTACATTTTACACTACGCTGACGTCGTGCGAGAATCGCAGCGATGATTTGCGTTTTTCACATTCAATACAGTGGGGCTTTAAAATACATCGGTAAGGAAAGTTAAGGCGTTCACTCCCTCCATTAATTAACGTCACCATGTATTTTTGTGATCTATAATACACAAAAGCAGAAGGAAAATTGCCTTTTTTGAGCTCAGGCATGGAAGACCAGAGTCTGAGGGTAACAAGGTGAATGATGATGGATTTATTCAGACCTCAGAATACATAGACATATAAATCTATTCATCAGGGCCGACCACACAGAAAACCGAGAGTGCTTTTGGTGCCTATCGGCGGTTTAGTTAATGGGAAAATGCGTTATAACTAACTGACAATAGGCGCCGACAGCACTATCGGACTTTCTGTGCGGTTGGCCCAGATCTGAGTTTGTTAACATTTTTAACAAGACTTTGACATTGACCTCTAAAACCTAGCGTCAGTTTTGTTGAAGGAAGATTCTTTCTAAGTAAGCGTATGTTAAAGCCCCACTGTATTGAATCTGAAAAACGCAAATCATCGCCGCGATTCTTGACGTCAGTGCACGACGTCACGACGTGTAAAATGTACTGCGCTCCATCTGAATACATTAGAGCCCTCCCTGCAGATTTTTTCATTGTGTGCTGAAAACTAGGCCTTGATTCTCGGAAATACGCATCAGGCAGGCATTTTGGGGACCTTCACGATGCTATGAGACCTCGACCAGCATTCTCCCAACACTTTGAAAATCCAGTAAAATTCAATACTGTGGGGCTTTAAGGATAGATTGAGATACTGTTCTGAACAGGACAGTTTGTGACATTGGTTTTATCCATGAAGTGAAATAACACACTCTTATGTCTTCCCATTCCAAGTAATCTGAATGGCTTTCTCTCAGAAAGCTTCCACAAAAGGAAGGAAAGAATGAAAGAACATGAAAAGAAACAACAAGATAATGAATCACATATCATGAGGTCAACACTGCCTCACCAAAATTCCACAGAAGACGGTCCACATACGTATGCACATAGTAGGCCTACATTGTCCTTCACAGGAAGCCACAGCCATGACAGGTGCAGAATGAACTTTTACTGAAAATGATCTGAACTATCGTACCTGTAGAACTTAGCAGAGAATGTACTTCACCAGCAGATTATCCACGTTGACAAAATCCAACTTTTTTAGTCAGTAAAGAATGAGTACACAAACACATACCTGCTTTTAAGCCAGCGTGCGTACATAATAATAGTTGGTATTCCTCAAATGTTCGGAGAAGTCTGATCTAAAAGCTCTCTCCTGCCACAGATAACCAATCAATAATGTATGACACCGCTAATAGTCCAGTACATGTGTGACACTTAATTGTCAAAACATACCTCCGTGCTGGTCGTCTCTTTTGTATACTTTTCTATAGGACTTATCGCATGTCATTGATAAAATATAAAAGTGTTTGTCCGTGGGAATTATTCCGCCGTGCTGAAGATATGAATATATGGTCACATGGAATATAAATTTTAGAAGATATTCTATGGATTTTAGCAGATACTACAATGGTGGTCACATTCGTTCCTTTCATACAAGGCCAACCTATAAATCAGTGAATAGCTCGAAGCAATTTTCTGTGACAAGCACTTTCCACTATAGGCTTAAGGCGGTGAAACACGGACTGAAATAGCTCCACCAGAGTGTCGGGGTGGCGCAGTGGAAACATCGGCGCCTGCCACCACTGAGGTTGCGGGTTCGATCCCCGGTCGTGCAAGTGGCTTTATGTGGTAGAGAGGGCGATCTCTCCTCGACATCGTAGGTTTTCTCCGGGGGCTCCGGTTTCCTCCTACATATCCTCAATGGCTGGTATTCATAAAAGTTAGCAAATGCTTTTACTTAAGATTTGCACAGTGAGGCCCAATGTAAATGCACTTCAAAACTTGAAGTAAAAGCATTTGCTAGCTTTTATGAATATCAGCCAATATCGCCCAATATTGTTTGATGAGTAGCTATAATGCCCTAAGTGGGCGCTTGCACTCCTGAAATAATACATGTATTTAAAAGAATCTGATTGGCGGAATGCCTGCAGGACGTGCTGTGTACTCGCCAGTGTCTTACTGCCTTTAGCTCACGGACTATTCTGTTCTCAGAAAATATTCTTGTGTCTATAGCAGCCACCAATACTTTACGTTCATGATGATCTTTTGCGAATTTGTGTCATCCCAAAACTGAATTGAAAATGTTTTGGTTCATCACGTTGTATTCTGTAAGGAAGAAATTGTCCAATCAGATTACACAACTGAGCCAAATCCTTGATTGAAGAAAAGCATTGCGCCCTCCACCGCCGGTTAAGGGAACTAATTTTCCCTGGTGTTCTGCTCGATTGGGAATAGAGGCAAAAAGTATTATGTGGGTACAGTATGAACGACATGGAATATTCAGGGGGTGAAATGGCTATTTTCTCAAAACCCACACAACATGAAATCTCAGCAGAGTATACACCCATGTTGCATATCTGAGCAAAAGCTGCCCCTACTGCAGTTTCTGAAATGGCATTCCCATCAGCTTATAGAAGCAACTGCACCAATCCCACCTGCACACACTGTCACCATGTCCCAGAGGCAGCCACACCCACATCATTTTTTCTACTTCTTTAGAAGCAGCTATATTTATGCCGCATGGGCACTGTTTCAGCAGTCACCATGTCCTCGCTGTCCCAGGAGCAGCCACACCCAAACAATTTTTTCTCCATCTAGGATGAGCTTATAATTCATGAGCTATATGTTAAAAAATCACTTTTGCTGCAAATGCGCTCTCAACACGGATGTGAATATAGTCATGGTAACGCAACATTTTCATGTTAATCCATGACACATTCTGCTTTTTCCCCACTTTGTCAGAAAAATGGATACCACTTCTGTGTGCCAATAACAGGTAGTTATCCTGCTAATTAAAGCCTCTTTCCCACCAGACCTGCATAGAGTTGTGTTGTGCGGCGTATCGCAGGTACGCCGAAATTAGGCTGCGTACTCATGAAATAAATGTTGCTACGTGCAAGATTGGCGTAGTCCCTGAACCCGCACAAAGCAAAAGTACGCAACACAACGCCCTTCCATATGCAACACTATACGCCAAAAGGATTTTTCGTCGGACTGTCATAGGGCAGGATACTATTGCATACACGTCCTGACTGCTCTGTGCCGAAAGTACGCGAAAAAATTAAACGTGTAATTTTTTGCGTCTGTGTCGCGTGGGGTACCCCTTTGCGTCCCTTTGCGTAGGCCAGTGTAGGCGTAGCGTAGACCTAGTGTGACGCACCTCTCCGTAGGCCCGGTGTGAAAGGGGCTTAAGCACAAGCTGGTGACATTATGATCATTCACATTCATTCTCTTAAGCTCATCAGCCGGGTGCCAGACCATGTTTCCAACATGAAAAGCCAACATTGCTACTAGGCGCCATCAATGATACACATGTATAACAGAAATGTTTGGTGCCATTGAGGCCATCAGACTCCCACTTTTGATGAAACCGACATCAAAATTCTGATCGTGGCCTCTGATTACTTTGGTGATTTGGAGCACATATCAATATCTGATTTGGATGTCAAAATCAGACAGTGAAACATTCAATCTATTGATTGCTGGCCCATCCCATTTTCTCCTATAGCACACCAGTTATTGTTCACAATCTGCAGCAAAATCATGGGGCCATTCTTAAAAATATGCATGTTTCGTCTCGCCCTCCCTATCCATCAAAACTTCATATTAGCAATTTAGACCTGAGCTAGTTCTCAGTACGTTCTTGAAAATTTTGCCGAAGGGGCTCAAACTGCGAACGGAGTGGACGTAGTGGCAACTTTTTACAGTCTTTTTACGAACTTCATGGACGGGAAGGGTGCTCCAGAACATCGAGGCATTATTTGGCCAAGGGTTACACATTCTAGCCCGTTTGACGATTTTTTTAGGATGGGGCAGGACGTTTGGAGAACTATTTCAGTGTGACAGGCCCTTTAGGTTTTGACCAGGAAAATCACTGAAAATGAACATCTGATGAAAAGATTTTCTGACCGACCTATCTACCTCTTGTAAAAACTCTCGGTATGGCATCCAGCAAACAAGCATGTTCTCAGTAGAGGAAAATGAATCCCTGGACAACCAAACCAAGGTGGAACAACCATTGCCTACTCCTTTTATTCAGGGAGTACAGGGATTCACTGAGAATCTCTCAGATGAAATTAAATATTCTTGCCCAGATGGTGAGCAAGCCCATCTTAATCTTTTCAGTGTCTCCAGTGAGTAATAAAGGGGAGCAACAGCACCATATGATCATTAGGCGTGATCAGTGCAGACACAACCAGGCGTTGGGGGATGCGGAGTGTCAGACCTTGTGTTAGCTAATGAGAGATCACACCTGTGGAGTCGTTCCCTCAGGAAACATCGAGCGAATGTATAAGAGGAAAGACGGATGGCCTGATGAGCTCAGAGGTACCAGTGCTAAGATAATGACAGAATATGATAGACAAGAGCAACGCAGAGCGTGGCATATGCCCCCGACTGGTATGTTGTTTGTGGGCGAAGGAATCTGAACTTAATTGACGGAAACTCGATTTCAAGATGGCCACCATAGCCGCCATCTTGGATGGGCGGCAGAGCTGGTCATCGAAAGGAACCTTCCCCTCAAAGGTGCAAACCCTCACCAAAAATTTCAGGTTGATTGTGCAAAGCGTTCTCAAGTTAATCAACGGAAGCCAATTTCAAGATGGCCACCATAGCCGCCATCTTGGATGGGTGGCGGAGCTGGTCGTCGAAAGGAACCGTCCCCTTATAGAGACCAACCCTCACAAAAACATTTCAGGTTGANCAGAGACACTAATGAAAACAAGGAGAAACATGGCAGGGTAATGAGAACAGGTTGAATATTGATAATGAGATAATGGAAAGTGAAGCCATGCCAACAACAGTTCCGCTGAATCGGTTAATGTCATCCTGGGTATAATAGAAATATACCCAGGTTCAATGTCGTCGCACGAAACTATACCCTGGGTATAGTTCGATCTACAAAAGTATACCCAGGATTCGATACAGCACCCGCAGGCGAGATTGTTCTCGCAAATGTCACATGGCCACAAGAATGACAAGTCAAAAAACATGCTTTCAATTCACGCATTTGTCACGAACATGCCGCCGAGGTATACCAAAGAAGTACCAATTGTGCGCGGTCCTGTTGATCACGCGAGATCTGTTCCTAACTCATACCTAGGCTCAAAACTACGGTACTGGGTATACTTCCGTAGACCGAACTATACCCAGGGTATAGTTCTGTGGGACGACATTGAACCTGGGTATATTTCTGTTATACCCAGGCCGACATTAACCGATTCGGCAACAGTTCCGAGGGGCTCATACTCCGTGACACCCAATAACTTCCCTCTTCACTATCTTTCGGAGAAGGGAGTGAACCAGTGACAACCAAAACATGAGGCCCCAATAGCAAGTGTTTTAGAATACAATGTATTTCAATCCACCAACTAAGATAAATTACCGACATTCCTTCAAATCACAGTAACAACACAGGAGTTGTTCTCAACACGTTGTGCAAGTGTTAAGAAAAATATGGCACAGCAATTTTATAGATGTTTCTTTCTAAACGCCCTGTATGTCCTTATCTCCTATGGAAACGTGCCTTTTTCGCTATTGTGCACATATCAGCACCACAAGAGCAGTATCGGCGACTCAGCCAATACAGCAAACCAATGGTTGATAGAGGACCAAAGAAATGGGTCTGACAACTGCTTCCACAGCAATCGAGTCAGGTAGACGTATATCGGTTTTCAATCATGAAGCACCTCGTACGTCTCTAAGTGATGGAGGATAGCACCGCTAATATGATGGAAGAAAAGAACTTTTGCAGTTGTATCGATAACCCATCCATCAAATTGCATTACACCCTACCTGTTTCCTCGGCACCCAAGAAACGTATTCAAAACCAGTTCCTTCACTTAAATATCTAACAGTTTTATCACCTGATGAACCATATTTCAAAGTAACTTGCTGACTAAAGGAAAAGCTATGGAGCAGTGAAGCTGAACACTATTGCATACATCTCAGTATAATCCAATATGTGACCCGGCACGAAAAAATGAGTCGGAATGCGCACATAAGAACACCCAACATGTCCAAGGTGACACCAACGGTTCACTGATTTCAGGATTGTCTGCCCATTGTGAAATTTGACTTGGTCGATTTCTGTGGTTGCTGTCTGGTTCCACCTTCGGTCTTCTTCTGTGCGACTTCCGACTCATTTTGCTGTGCCGGGTCACATATGATAGAGGATCAAATAATGTGTAATGACTAGGCTACTTCAGTGCTGAAGGGACTATTCAGGAGAGCTCAACACTGAAGCCACCTGGTCAACAACTGAATAGGCCTATGTCCCTTCAGCACTGAAGTAGCCAGGGGCCTGTTTCATAAAGTGACTTGAAGCTAACGGTACCTTTAACCAAATGGAAAATGCATTGAAATTAATGGTACCATTAGCCTAAAGTAACGTTATGAAACAGGCCCCTGGTCATTAGAAATGGTTAACTTTTTGATACTGTCAGCTATTTGGTTCTATACTCTACACGTACACGTACATACCTTCTTCTATGGGTCTCTTTCAAATTTTTCAGAAAGTTATAGAAGAACATATTATCCTCCGCTCCGTCAAAACCAGCGTTTTACGCCATACAGTACACAGTCTTCATGAACCAATCGCACATGTCTCGGGAACCACATGGTCCGAATATGAATATCGCAACGGAGTCAACAACTTCATAACGAAGCTTAATTCAATCCCAAACGCAGATGTGATCTTCACGTTCTGCTGAATTCCAGAGAAAATCATCCACTTGATAAAAGCCCCCGAGTTCAGCAACACATCCAAGAACCAGGCTGCAACATTCAAAACTGAGTGTTCACTGCCTTGACTGCATACGAAGCTTTACGGATTGGTGCTCTCATGTTACTTTGCTTAAGCCATAAAACTGAAGTGTCAAAGATACTTCCAATATTTCATTCTAAGCTTCAGGAAGATTAGTTCCAAAATGATGAGCAAGCCACTAAAATCCACTAGTAATTGAAAACGCAGGAGTCTGGCAATAGATCATGAGATAAGCTTGATGTGAAGGACGCGGTGGCCGCGTGTGCACCCTGAACCATTACTCTTGATGAATGAGTTGACTAATTTTCTACTCTCCGAAGTTAACTCCTCTACCATGTCACACTGACAAATGAACGACACATCACTTTTCGAGTTGTGCTGTTGGGATGGATAGAAACATTAGGTGGTCTGAACACAAAGGGCCGTATGCACCAAACGAAGATTATCTTGAACTCAGGTTGAGCCACAACTTTTCAATTGTTCAGGTTTGCCAGGGCATGATGTGACAATTGAAAAGTTGTGGCTCAACCTCAGTTCAAGATAATCTTCGCTTGGTGCAAACGACCCGAAGGGCTGTATGCACCAAACGAAGATTATCTTGAACTCAGGTTGAACCACAACTTTTCCATTGTCACATCATGCCCTGGCAAACCTGAACAATTGAAAAGTTGTGGCTCAACCTGAGTTCAAGATAATCTTCCTTTGGTGCATATGGCCCTAGGAGACCACTAATGCAGCAGCCCTGATGCAAGCAGAGCAGAAATGAACGAGCATTTTCATGATTTTATTCACACTGCACGACGGAGCCCAAGGCTGACAATGCTGTCTATAAAACCTGTAATCTGAAAATCAAAGCAGGTGGAAGAGGAAATATTCTGAATAAATCAAGAAGTAATATTTGAGATTACACACAGCTGGTGTATAATGCCTCATCATCATATCAACAGGTGTAAATCATGAAATAAATGAACTCTCTGAAATGACGGTTCGTTCCTAACCCGAATATCACGATGAAATCAAATCACATGATGATAACTAGCAACTGCATACAGAATTAAAACACCTAATCGATTAAGTTGGCCCTCAAATCACTTTTATCTCCATACACTGATCAGCAGTGACTTTCTCCAATAGTTGTTTTGCCAACACAACACCCTTCATAATATCCTGGGGCATGAAATAATAACAGGTTTCTAAGGCGAAAGACGAAAGACATAGCTTCCTACCAGACTCGAACCCACGGATCCTCGCATAAGGCATCAATCGCCAGCACTCATAATAGCCTGCACTTCATAATATCCTGTTAGTGAAAACAACAAAAGCCCTCCAACAGGCCCTAGCACGATCGGTGTCACCACCCTCCTTTCGATATTGTTGACGATCAACACGGCTACCACTACCATACTGATGATGATAACTAGTAACTGCATACAAAATCAAAACATCCAATCAATTGAGTTTGCCTTCAGATCACTTTTATGTCCATACACTGATCAGCAGTGACTTTCTCCAATAGTTGTTTTGCCAACGCAACACCCTTCATAATTTCCTGGGGCATGAAATAATAACAGGTTTCTAAGGCGAAAGACATAGCTTCCTACCGGACTCGAACCAATGAATCCTCGCATAAGGCATCAATCACCAGCACACAATTCATAATATCCTGTTAGTGAAAACAACAAAAGCCCTCCAACAGGGCCTAATACGATACCACAATCAGTCCTCTCAAATGATGTCCAGGAAAACAGATGGCCTGATAAGGTAAGGCCCCAGAAAATCTCTGGATATTAAATATCCAATTGGTTGAGTTTTGCCTTCAAATCACTTGCATATGCCCAATACATCGCTCGGTGGTTGCTTCTATTCCCTCTAACTTAACCAAAGTGATATCCTTCAAAGTATCATGTGAATAGAACAAAATCCTTACAATCAGGGCCTACACAGCTTGTCATCCTTTAAAATGATATCCAGGTAAACAGATGGCCAGATACATAAATGGAAAAGGTAAGGCCCAAGAAAAATCTCTAGAGTGAATATGCTCTACTACTTGTATCTGCTAAATGAATTATTTATTTCTCATCAGAGCTGAAAATGATGAACCGCTGTGTGATGTCCCTTGCCTTTCGTAACTAGAAGATTACGGTTCCTGGTGCGCCCCATCGGACAGAAATTGCATACATAGTTAGTTGGAAAATTACTTCCAAGATGTGTTCCATATGAGGGAGAATTCTAAATGAGGACGTTCATTTGCTTTAGAGGAAGTTATTGATCCAGACATTCTGCAATTTTTTGGCAGGTGAGATAACTCAGATGAGTTACATGCCGTACATGGCTGGTATGGTTAAAAGGGATAAGATCGATGAACCAACTCTTAAACCAGGGAAAAAAAGATGATGTCTGGAAGTCTATTGTATCCAAGGGACTTTCACTGCAGTTTTGGCATCAAAGGAGCACTTTGACTACCTGGTGAAGCAGCTGCAGTAGCAGAGATGCCAACCTCAAATCGACTCTTCCAGTAATTTTTCACCCCAAAAAGCCCAATTTCAAGTAATTTGAGGAAGGCTTCAAGTAATCAGTGGATGCAGTCAACGTTACACACGGTCACGGTGCAAAAGACATGATGAAATGGTCCATGGACCATGTGCTCACCTGTGTGAACGTACCAGAAGAACAAATGACAAACGTAAAATCGAAATGCTCCAGGCCGTGAGTTCCTGGGTCATGATTTACGGTCAAAATTTCAAGGTCAAAACATTCTAGCTTGAGAATTTATGACGTCGATTTTCCAAGACGGCTGCCTGGTAACCACTAATTGCATTCCAATTGGACAA
>NMRB01001120.1:0-60248 GCA_002633025.1 Notospermus geniculatus | reverse complement strand
CAGAGATGCCAACCTCAAATCGACTCTTCCAGTAATTTTTCACCCCAAAAAGCCCAATTTCAAGTAATTTGAGGAAGGCTTCAAGTAATCAGTGGATGTAGTCAACGTTACACACGGTCACGGTGCAAAAGACATGAAAATCATCCTTCTTTGATTGCTCCAAAACGGGGTATTTTTCCGAGTATTCTCGCCGATACCTCTGCACAGCCTTCAAACTTTTGACAGGCGGTCCAGCAGTCATGATGACTATGTAACAAAGCCCGAAATCGATCAGAAAATCTGCAGATATTCCCACATTTCCCAGCAAAATTGCGCTTCACATGCGCTTTTATGGGCGCCGCCATTCCACATTCATGAACCAGACGATGCACAGTGCACAAAATCCAGCGATCTGCGCAGTTTAGTTTCTCAAAAGGCTGGTGGACGTCTCTCATGCGCCGCATGAACAATCTCCACACATCGTCAAGCCACACGTTTAAAGTCAAGTAAAAATTTTTTTGGATTAAAAAAATTGTTTTGCCATAATTTTTCGGATTACGGCCGGAATAGTGGAAAATCGTCAGAAAACGTAGAAATTACGGCCAAAACGTAATGGTTGGCATCTCTGCAGTAGGCCTACTCAGGAACAGCAGAAAGAGTTGGCCAGCCTGACCACATGCGTATACATGTAGGTCTACCATCTGTCACATGGTAGTAGGCTACACATAAATTTGTCTCCAAATCTTGCAAATTTTTGCTTCAACTGGGGTCTTCCTCAGGCACTTTCTAGTTGAGATTCCAGAAGTGATCTCAACCAGAAAGTGCCTGAGGTCGAGGAAGACCCCGGTTGGGGTCGAAAATTTGCAAGATTTGGAGACAAATTTATTTTAACTATCATCTTGTGTGTCGTTTTTTTTTGTGCTCTATGTTGACCATCTGTCACATGTGTACCATTTGCCTGGCAAGGTACCCGTGGACTTCTTCACAAGGCAGTAGAGGTAACAATAGGGAACCCCGATCACGCAGACCACGCAAGAATATACGCGTGGGTTTGAACTGATAGTACACCGACGCCACCTATTATTCATGACGATTCAAGGTGTGATTGGCCGTGCTTGGTGAACCGAATCTCTCGAACAATGAGCCTCTATAGTTGTCACGTCTGCTCTATCAGTCTCACGTGACCAATTGGCACTCCCCATTCAATGATTCACGTAAGGGAACATAGTGCTGAAAGTTTGGGGGAATTAAACCATTTTACAGTGCCATCACGGCACTCTAATGACAATGAATTGAAAAGAGCACGGTTGATCTTGCAGCAACAGATATGTTGATACTCCCAACTATATGTTTTGCTGAAGTTAAATGCCAAAGGGCAGAAACATGAGCTCAACAAGTGTGATCATATGACATGTTCTTTGAGCAATTGGTAGTCCTTTTCACCTGAGACCCTGACTTCGTGTCTAGAGGGAGTCTGGATCTCTGTTGCCATAGCAACAGTGCAGAGCGTCAGCTGAGGAGTATGGTGAACTGTTTACAGTCGTAAGACATACAAGTATACACAAAGCTTGCTGGCAATGAATCAAGATTTCAACGAATACAGATGAAAAAGGCGAAAAACTGAAGATGGACAAAGAGGAGATAAAATGTCACCACGACAAAGGGCGAGCTTTGAATGTTTTTGTTGCCAGGAAGACTTTTACAATGGATTGACATTAAGAATGTCTGGTTTCCAGGACAGAGCTGAGACAAGAGCCTTCTGAGTGGTTTTGCTGTGTGGCTACTAACTGACAATCCATTCACCAGCCTCCATCTCTCAAGTTTGGTTGCAAGTGTCAGGAGTCAAACAGTGCACCAGAGTCAACGCTTAGTGCAACGAAATTGCATGATGGGAGGGACTGGGCACGAAAACAAATGCACGACATCACCTAAAGCAGGCCTCACACGGGGACGGTTCTGAAGGCGGTTCAACACGGTTCAAAACCGTGCTGAATCACCCAAAATGACGGCAGTTTGGTTTGGCACAAGTAGGAGAAATCACGGTGTGGATCAGGTGGTGATCATGTGGTTGTCATCAAGGTAGACATGCGGTACAACTGTGGTCAAATGTGGTGTTAGAAGGATGATGAACGGTGTTAACACGATCATGTACGGTCCATATGCGGTCTAGAGGATATTGCGAGGCGGCCACAAGGTGTTTGGGGGGGGGGGCAATAACACCGTAGCCATTTTTTTCAGCAGTTCTGAAAGGTGACAACAAGGTAGCAACTCGGGAATTCCCGATTTTGAGAACCGCCGTGAAAATTTCGAACATTTTGAAAATCCTGCAGTTCCCGAAATGAGGTGACAGTCAATGGCGATCACGGTGTCTTAAGTCGGTATCAGTGAGGTTCAGCACAATTCGTTGGGTCAGTTTCCATTTCAATTTTATTTCTTCATTTCTGATTTATTGGTTAACAACTACCTCTACTCCCCTTCCAATGCTCTGGATCAGGAAGCATTGAGTGAAATCGCTTCACCCAATCCTTCATTATCCACTTCATTTAGAGCATTTCGAACTGTCAATAACGCCGAATCGGTTAATGTCGTCCTGGGTATAACAGAAATATACCCAGGTTCAATGTCGTCCTACAAAACTATACCCTGGGTATAGTTCGATCTACAAAAGTATACCTAGTACCGTAGTTTCGAGCCTAGGTACGAGTTAGGAATGGATGGCCGCCATTTTATTTCTCGCTTCAACTGAGACGGCAGTTTTGCAAGCAACATCTTCAAAATATCAGTCAATATTGTCAGATTTTGTGCTCATCGATGGCATGGGTCAACTGTTGGCATTTGTCTCAACACAACGGTCCAAACTTATCGCAAGTTAAGCTCACAGTTTCAAAGAAATGAGCGAACTAACAGAGCCGATCTGCGCCCCATACCGGGTATGTTTGTTCGGTGTCGTGCGTTCAGCTACGTCCGCGAGCCGTGCTGCGAGTACTATTGCGGATTTGAGTGACGATAAACGGCACGTAGGCCTAAATTTCTTTGATCACTGTCGGTACGATATATTAAAATGATGCCCGTCGTGTCGGGCGCTAGAGCGATGTTTTTCGACTTGTCATGCTTCTGCATGGTCTGATGGCATTGGCAAGGACAATCTCGTCTTCAGGTGCTGTATCCAATCCTCGGTATACTTTTGTAGATCGAACTATAGCCAGGGTATAGTTTTGTGGGACGACATTGAACCTGGGTATATTTCTGTTATACCCAGGACGACATTAACCGATTCGGCGTCAATAACCTTCAAACCTCTCACTGTTGGCTGCACTGAACAGATATTGATTTGGGCACTTGGCACAGAGCGATTCTCACCACATCAATATTTCAATACACCTTCCCCTAAGAGACGATGGAGAGGTTGTAAATCAATGCTGAGAAACTGAGGAGAGGATTTTGAAAGAATGATTGCAATGTGGAACTCTAGCTCTTGTTATGCTTTGTTTACTAACAGATACATTGCTGCAAGTCTATAAAACGACCGTGAGTTCATTCAGTCCACACAGAATTCTCTCCAAGTCATCATCAGACACTCCACAGGCAGTAATGTTCAATAGCCTACTCTTATGGCAAGCGGTTTGTCAGTTTTTGCTCAGAATCTAAGTTTTTAGCCGCAAAAACTAGGTTTCTGGCCGTACCATCCATAAACTTAGATTCTGTCAAGCAGAATCTAGGTTTTTGTTCATCTGATCTTGGAACTTACAGTTCTGGAGTTGAAATATGAGTTCCAAGAGCAAAATCCAAGTAATGCAAGCAAATCCTTAGTTTCAGCACTGTAAACTAAAGTTTCCGGAGCAAAAACTTGGTTTTTGGAATAAACAAACCGCTTGCCATATACTCTCATCAATTCGCACATTGTGTGGAATGGAGTGAGCAAGCGGAACATAGCAGCTGGAAAGGAAGAGTACCACTTGTTGGCAGGATATTAGAACAAGAGTTACTTCTGTTATAAGCAGAGAACATCTATTAATGGAAAGAGTACAACCTTATTGCCTGACAATAATGAGTAAGGAGACCCATCTTGACACATCAAGGCCTGCGGTCACTTTGCCCTTCAGTTCGACTTTGTGAGGGCAGGAGTGATTGGAACGCTTCTCAGGGCAAGACAATGGACACTAATAGAATGGAAGAATCAACCGGCAATTTAAGACTCAGAAATGTTACCTCCATAGAGAGTTCAAATGAAAAATGTAAAATGAATCCACTGCAAATTTGCCTGAAATACCCTAGTACAAACCTTATTTCAGGAATCTTCACAGGAGGAGCAGACATTTCGTTGATATGAGATTGTATCCAACCGAGCTATAACACGATAATGGTACTTACTGGATGACTTTCTACAGTAGGCCTACAGAGCCTATTAAGGTCAGCTGTTGGATATGATGACTATGTTGAACTTTGTATCATCCGAATGTAAGTCAAAATAATTGATTTACTGGTAGAAATCAGTTCAATTGCCATCATTATTGGGACTGAATGCCGACAAAATAGGATACACTTGTCTCATTTACTACAGCCATAGCAAAAATCTCCTTTGTCCAAACAGGAACAACAAATGTAGGCCAATGGTTGATATTTACAAAAGCTAGCAAATGCTTTTACTTCATTTGGAAGTATGCACGTAAAAATCGATAGCGGAGTGGTTTGGCAGAGGATGGACAGTATTTGATTTGTACTTTAAGGTTTTGTCGTAAGACACCTGTAAAGGCCTGTCTACACCATCAACATTTCCAAAACATTTCAAAAACATCCAGCTGCAACATTTCCAAAACACCGTTGTTTTCGGTTTGTTGCACAGTGCGGATTGGACCTGCAACTTTTGCAAAACAATTTGAAAGATTGCAGATTGTAGACCAACCCTGAAACAGCTGCAACATTTCCAAAACAGTTTTCAAAATGTTTTGTCGCAGAAATGTTTTGAAAATGTTGATGGTGTAGACAGGCCTTGAGAACTTACCAATGATCTGCTGGAGATTTGGTAGTCTTTTGATTTTCCTACTGCCTAAAATGTGATTTGGTAGTGGACTGATAGTCTGATTTGTTAATGATTTGGTAAAGGTCTGACTGCCTTTGAATTCTTTGTTGATTAACTGCTTACCAGACAGAGAACTATCTTTGACTGCCCATATCTTAAAGAACATATCGCGGGTATTTTCGCGGGCCACGGAAATCATTGTTTATTTACATTTTGTTTGTTTGTGTCCAGTTTTTCTTTGTCTTATGAGTCATTTGTTGATGGCATGCCCCTCTAGAAATTCTTTTGACACTGACAGTGTTCAATTTTGTGAATTGGCTTGTTCCAAAAGTCCAAAATAACATAATGTAAACATCCATGTTTAGAAACATTGAATGAATGTACCGGTAAACAAAGAAGTCATGATACATTACCTTTAACAAGTAGTTTGGCACGTGTCCCAAAGTCACTTGTCTGCTCATGATTCCACTTTGCTTTTTTCATTACATCAACAGACAAGAAAAACATTGACAGTGCAAACTTTCAGATATTTGTGTTTAGCAGGCACGGAAGATCGATCGTCTTCTTTCCTCAGTGTAATGACCAAACTACAAGATGGATTTCATTTTTCTGCCGAGGTAAGCACAAGTTTCATGCGTCTTGATAACAGAAGACACAGGAAAAAAAGGATGGATAAAAGCATGTGCCAACAGTAATGCCATGTCTCAATGAAATAAATCAGGGAATGAAACTACAAGTCAGTCTACCAATTGGTTCTGTCTTTTGAAATAAAAAATGCCTAAAACACAACAATGCCAGCGAAACACGCATTGCTGGTGACGTTACAGCAATTTCTAATAAAAGTAACTTTTGAGAGGCTGACATAGCTCTCATGGAAAATACAATCAACAGCACAATACTATCTGAAAGGGAGTAAGAAATAAAAGTGGAAAATAAGAAGTGGGAAATTTTGGCATTTTGTGCGAATTTTCCGATTTCTCAAATTGTGATAAATTTTTTCCTATTTTGAGAAATATCGTCCGAAAAATCTGACACAAAATGTCACGTCATTTAAAGAAAATTTCTCAAAATGGGAAAAATTTTTATCCCAATTTGAGAAATTGAAAAATTCGTGCAAAATGCCAAAATTTCCCATTTCTTATTTTCCACTTTTATTTCTTACTCCCTTCTAATTGATTGAAACAAATATACATTGTTTCTTTCTATTGCGTAAAACCAAGAAACGCACATTCAACAACGACAGGTCATTTGCATGCATAATTCCTGTACAATAGGATACGCTACACTGCTGCACAGAAACCAATTAACGATGATGATGTCAGAAAGATAACACCATCAGGAGCAAGAAAGGAATTTCGGCACGACACCATAGGTATCAAATGTAAATAAATGAGACCTACCCATTATGTTGCATCATGAGTAGTCTTCTACTCCATCTTAAACGTTTCATGTCAGCCATTACTAACTTATGCAAGCTCTTTGCCAATTTCCTGATGTCACAGCAGATACGCGAACAGAAACACCAATGAAAATGTTGCAGCATCCAGTCGCGTATTTGTCAATATATGTATGCCAAGGCTACGACGCGATGTTGACTAGGCCGAAGAGGCCATATCGACAGATATGGCTTCTGCAGTTCATGGCAACATTGGCACTGGATTCAGAAATCAATAGAAGATACCATTTACGCGATTGATGTTAATCCATCCATCATCATAATGCATTATTCAGCACGGAAAACAAGAGTTTGAGATCGGAAATGAGAAATAGATAGTGATGCTTCCTGGAACTTTACTGAAAGGATTAGAAACTGAATGACATGAAACATGAGGATCGGAATTGCTACAGAAAAGAAGACAGGGGCCTGTTTCATAAAGTGACTTAAAAGCGAATGGTACTGTTAACTTCAATTCATTTTCCATTTGGTTAAAGGTACCATTAGCCTAAAGTCACTGGACTCTTTCACATGCAACAACAGGGGTTAGGCTGTCTAAAGGCACTGCTTCACTTTGGCGTCTTCTCGAGTTGGCTCCCAATGGGCAATTCACCATTGTTGGTGCCTTACAATTTGCACTAGATGACACAAATGAGTACCCATAGTTTTCTACGGTTGAGCTGCCCATAGAAACTAGCTTGCGTGAGAAAATTCTCACACACATTTACGATTAGTGCCTTCAGGTACAATTAGTCCACAGATGATTTCTGCTGCTATCACCAGAAATATTCTGTTCACCCATGTGAATATCAAGTTTTTCCCAATTTCTCAAAACTTGTATAGGACGAATATCAGGTTTTTCCCGATTTCTCAAAGCATAACTTGTATAGGATGCTCGTCAACTATCCACACACTCTTCAGTGTAGAAAAGGTAGAAAGGGTCAAGCATTCCTCATGGATATCTTAAGTGAGGTATAGTTTGGCCAAACATTGTGGTGATGACATTGAACTCTCATTTCTAACTCGCATTTTCCAAATGTAAAGCTCTGTTTAAATGAGCTTTGCTGAATTGCTTGAGTGGAGGAAGAAATATTCTTAGAAAGCAATGTCGTTGTGCGTTTAAGTGTTTTGAGTGTCTTTAATGAGTTTGTTCTAAAGATGAGGGCCTAGGCATGAAAATGCCTTTCCACCGAAGACGTCAAGGCAAAAGCACAGTGCGACCTCCAGGCAATGAGCCACAAATCCCTTCACATGCTGCTCATCCCTCCTAAAATACTGCTAGGTTGGTAGCCCTGCTCACAAAGACTCCATATGAGGGCAAAAATATCACACCATGCGTATATCAAACCATTATATATGACTGGCGGGATTGATTCTGGTGCCTCATTAGTGGCTGAACCTGCTGCTGTCACTAATGGGTTATGAACTGGAATCTACGCGGCAAATCAATATGATCGGACCAATCAATATCCAATTGATGTGGACATTGGCGGCTGGAGGAGTCGGCGATGCTGTGTGCAGTAC
Organism: Notospermus geniculatus; assembly: GCA_002633025.1. Taxonomy (NCBI): domain Eukaryota; kingdom Metazoa; phylum Nemertea; class Pilidiophora; order Heteronemertea; family Lineidae; genus Notospermus; species Notospermus geniculatus. The sequence goes on along the minus strand of NMRB01001120.1, from coordinate 52,290 downwards.
AGTCACGATAGACGGTCTCTGTGAGATTGTCATGTCATAGGGTACTGGAAAACTGGTTTTAGCCAGTCTTATTACTGAAGTACATGTCGTACATTATGAAAGGGGATGTTCTTTTTCAGAACATTTTTCCCAACTAATTTTTCATTACCTTACAGATGGCTGATTTTCACAAAAACTTCAAGTGTTATGCCTTATAATATGAAATACATGTAGATATGACATGTGAAAAATATGACATCAACTGTGTTAATTAGGAAAACAAAGGACTTTTGCAAAATGTTCAAAATCAGCATGAAAACAACAAAATCGTTCCATAACTAAGGTTTATGTTTATGAGCTGCACCAAGTATAGGCTACAATTATCATGGATTATGAATGTTTGTGGTTATGAGCCGTACGAAGTATAGGCTACATTATCATGGAATTTGAAGGTTTTTGGTTATGAGCCACCCCTAGTGTTTCCATTCCTCTTGTACTATTTGTGTACATCAGTCCCCATCCTTGATGAAATGTCGTCGCAGCCCATTCACTTCACAGAACGAAGTAGAAGTGATATGGTGACAACAATAGATGGCACCACCATTGTATCATCAAGATGATCCAGAACAGCCATGAAAGACAAGTGAAAAGTGAAATATGGTAGGGACTTTTCGCAAGGCTCCGTATCGTCGATCCATGTCACGTATGACGTATCGTGCTAATGCATTTTCTATTAAAGTCATACGTCATACGTGACATGGACCAACGATACGGAGCCTTGCCAAAAGTCCCTGATGAAATCAAATCAAATTCTCGGCCTATATATTCCACAATTACTGCCAAAAGCAACACATCAGGGCCTGTCATTTTGGCAAGTGGGAGGGAACCATCTTGTGATATGAGGGAAAACTTTGCATTACACAGAACATCAATTAGGCCCTACAGGTGCATGTGATACAATACGTCTTTTATGTAAGAACATAGTTCTCTTTTTTCAGGATAGGTTCCCCAGGGAAAAACTTTTCCCCAACATCGTACAATAAAGGCGTGATTCGGATCTGGTCCATTTGCCCCTAGTTTTCCGGACACGACAACGCAAAAGTCAATTTGATCGATTTTTTTCCGGACATGAATCGGACAAAATCCGTGTGCCAATGAACCCTGCTTAACATTGCTAAATGGAAAAAGTTGATATGATGTGCCCAACACAAAACACTCAAACCCACATCCAGGACCCACGTTCCATGAGACATCAAATCAATTATGTGACCAATGTCAGCCCAGCGGCCATATTTTGTGGCCATGGCAACATAAATACTCCAATGTTGAACAATTAATTCCCAAATTTGACTTTTCAACCGACCATTAGTCCTAATGGCATGATAAATTGTAGTGAAAACCTCATCAGCACACGGAAATCATGCAGTTGCAATCCTGAAATGTTTTCACAGTGAGCAATAAAGACAAATTCAGTTTTTACCATTTCTTTGTGGGGATGTGACAGCTCAGTGCATTAGCAGCATGGCTACCATGTCAGCTCTTTAGACTTACCAAAAACCAGGTCTGTCCAGGTCACATGGATTTTTAGTACATTTTTTTACTAAATGCTGCTGCCACATGGCAGCAGCCTCTTGTCACAGTAAGATTTTACAACCGACCAGTTAGGCCCACGGTAGTGATGATTAGTGTTTGAATGGGCTTATAACAGAAGGAATCCTTGCTAATTGTTGTTGTTGGTAACCGGCCAAGCCATTGCGGAAACTCACTGTTATATTAAGCTAGCCCTTGAAAGAGAGTCGCTTTAACAGAACTGCAGCTGATCTGATGCAAAACCAATTGGTAACCAAACAATCTGTATCAGGCAAAGTGGCTGAAAATTGCCAGTAAGTGATGGACCCAAAACCTTCTGCTGTTACCATCGATATTGCCAAACTGCCCGAGGGAGATATGCTAAACATCCAAAATGTAGGCTGCAGCAATCCATATGGACTTCGTCACTTTCTGGGAATCCAAGGGTGTAAGTCCAAAGAATAGCAAGTACAGTACTTGTTGAACTCTGCAAACAATTCTTCAGTAACTCTTCAGTAACGATTCTTTAATAACTCTACAAATTGCATTGTGTTCCGAGGAAAACACCTGCCTAAAAAGTGAGAAAAAGCAAAAAGTCAATCTCCAGAATTCACAAATTTTCGACCCCAACCGTGGTCTTTTTCAAGTGGAACTTTACAATCTGAAACTCTAGAAAAGACAGTCTTTTCTAGAGTTTCAGATTGTAAAGTTCCACTTGAAAAAGACCACGGTTGGGGTCGAAAATTTGTGAATTCTGGAGATTGACTTTTTGCTTTTTATCATTTTGTGTGTCAATTTTGTGCTATTCTGTATCTTGGCCTAAAAAGTGAGAAATTCAATAAGTACTTACAATATTGTTGCGATTATTACAAATGCACCTTGTGTAGATTATCTTTATCCAATGAATGGTGATGCAAAATCATAGAAGGAATTATCCACAGAATCCTGAAACACCTTGTTATAATTTCTCAGTCCCAGCATCCTGTACAGTGAGTTTTCAATGCTCACTTTTTTATCAGATGATGCCAAAATTTTGGAGGAGTTTGAGGGAATATCCTTGCTTCATGCAGGTGGTGCCACAGAATCAAAGAAGGAAGTGTCCAGAGAATCGTTGAATGCCTTGTTAATTTCTCAGTCCAGGCATCTTCAGTGCTTTGCGATTTATCAGAGAATTTATCGTCAATTGAGGAATTTGAGCTGTGATCCTTGAGGAAATGGAGAAAGCTATGAAGCTGCAAACTGCAGCGATTGTTCTGTGCAGTACAACAAATAATCCCTGCAATGTGCAAGTGCATTCCGTTTTCCCAAGGATCACAACACACTGATTCCTCAAGTGACGAAAATGAACAGCCCCTTTTCTAACAGTTTGAAGGAATCTCATTTACAAACCTTATACTTCATGTAAAAGTGGTACAGAATCAAAGGAGGAATTGTCCACAGAATCAATCAAAATGCCCTTGTTTTTCTCAGTCCCGCATCCTCTAAGACAGTTGCCAATGCTGGTGTTTCATAAAGAGGAATGAAAACTTAGGGCCGTATGCACCAACGAAGATTATCTTGAACTGAGGTTGAGCCACAACTTTTCCATTGTCACATCATGCCCTGGCAAACCTGAACAATTTTTAAAAGCTGTGGCTCAACCTGAGTTAAAGATAATCTTCGTTGGTGCATACGGCCCATCCTTTACTTATAGTAAATGACCAACTTACTTGAAGCAATTTTCCCCGACACCATCACCACGACTGGAGAAATTCCTTTTTGATAGGCGTCACCTGCTCGCTTCACACGGAATGAGTTAAGACTACAGTGAGTTCATGACTAGTGACTGACATGACTGGGTCTGTACATTACAACCCCTGACAACATGACAACATGAACTATGCTATTCAACCTCACCAGACTTCACCAATCAATATAATGCAACAGATATTGTATGCATCGCATTTAAACGGAGTTTTGTTACATTTTGTTAGTAATTAAGAAGAAAGGAAACTAATGTGGACAGGTAATCAATGATGTTGATGTAGAGTGTGCGCAGGGGTGGAACACCTGTGTACAGTATGGAGCACAACTGACCTATCTTTATTGGCGTATCTTCCGCCTATGTCACGCGGGAGGTACGCTCCACTTCATTGCATATGGTATGGGCACACCACGCGTCTTGCACACCACACGTGAATGACATAAAGGGGGGTTCACACAATAAACTTTTGTTGAAAGCTGTTGAAAGTTGAAAGGTGTTGAACATTGTTGAAAACTGTTGAAGCGTCTAAACACCCTTTCAACATGGAATTTCAACAGCTTTCAACAAGTTGCCAGAAATAGGACATGACGCTATTTTGGCAACTTGTTGGAAGACCCTGTTGAAGGTGTTGAAGGGGGGGGGTTTAGACGCTTCAACAGCTTTCATCGACCTTCAACACCTTTCAACTATCAACAGCTTTCAACAAGTTGAATCATCCAACCCCCTCCCCCCCTTTACACTCACTGCGTGCCTTCCAAGGTGGCGCGCGACATCCCGGGAAGATACGACGATGGTACATGTATGACGCTGCGTGGTACGTGGATGGTACGTGGCGCAGAAAGTAGGTCAATTGTGCAGAGTACTGTAAAGCAACATAATTTCGCGGCTGGAAATTTTCACGAATCAAGATTTATAGACATATTCGCTGCAGGATATTTTCGCGAATCTCTGCCATTTTTTTCAGTTTTCTTTCACGGATCATATTTATCACTTGCCTGAATTTATATTCGCGATAGGAAATTTTCGCGACTCATACACTCTCGCGAAATTCGCGAAAATTTCCTGCACGCGAAATTTTCCTGCTTTACAGTACTGCAGTGTAGCTTTAATGAGGAAATTCAGAAGTTACAGGCTGCAGTTGATACTCACAGTGATCTGAGCTGTTCCAAACGAATCTTACGCCAATATTCATTCCCAAGAATACTCAAAGGAATATACAGAAATGTAAGAAAACAGTATGTTTACCTATATTTTTGGTCCTGTGATGTAAGAATCCCTCCAAAAGAGCCCTTTTTAACTGATCATATTACATGTGTGTGTTTATGGCTGCTTCAGTGATATTTATAGACAAACTGTATACACTCGAGGACATCTCCAGGCTGCAAATGGTTATTTATAGTCTCGTCTTCTATAGATACACAGACCTGTTAGTAAATAAATCAAATTGCTTGTCACCTTGAATGAATAGGCTAAGAATCAATTGTAAATACATGATAAATATAGATCAAAATATTATATAGCAGTTTATGTTTAGAAATCTTTCTTTTGCATGCTTGAAACCTAGGAATCAATCTTTGAACGCTGACTCTGGAGCATTCATACTCATAGGAAATAATGCTAGGTTTTAAGAAAGTAGCATCTCAAGCTTCTGTCCTACACACAGCCGTCTCAAGCTTCTGTCCTACACACAGCCGTCTCAAACAGTTAAGTTCTCTGGATGCCGTCAGGGTGTTGGGGTCGTGCAGTGGAAACATCCATGTCGGCCAACAGTGACGTCACTCCAGGGTCCGGTTTCCTCCTACATTATGTATCGCCCAGTATAGAGGCTCTGCAAATGACGTCACAAGCCGCCATGCTGGAGGGCACATGCTGCAGAGGCGTTACGTCAAACAATGGCGTGGCGCACTTCACACAAGTCACGTCACGGTCGGCTCACACCTCTGCACCCTGTGCCCCCCAGAATGGCCGCCAGGATGACGTCATAAGGCCTCTATTTGATGCGTAGGTATAATGGCCCGAGTTGGTGCTTGCACTGCTGAGTATACTTTGAGAATACTTTTTAAAAGTTAAGTACCAGTCTCAGCTGCCCCAAACCTTGAAATAATCATCGGACGGTATGGTTGTTTAGAAAACAAATGTATAAAAACATCATTCTGAACAAAAATTTCATCCCCATGTGATCCGATTTGGCATGTACATGTACATGTACATATAATACGCCTTTCATTTAAAGTACCACCGTAGTACCGTACTAGGAGCATAAGTTTTGACTACATGCTGATAATCCCATGATGCCATTTCAACCAATCAAGAAACATGCCTTTTTTACACAGGCAAGATGGCGAAAACCACATTCCTTTTTTGACACAATCACGTTAAAAGCATGCAAAACACATTCCAAGCAAGCGATCAAAAAATACTCAATTGAAAATAACCTTGTGTATACAGCAGAAATAATATATGCCAAGTCATAAGGCTACGCAATCACCAACGATCCTACCTGCCAGTCCTTTTCATTGATCGATCGAAGTTTCCTGACTTGAAACGCCAGTAAAACTGGGCGACAGATTGTCTCAATGAGCTCTATCAGAAGAGTCTGCCGAGTAATGGCACTTGAATTGCCTCATCAAGATACGGTGATATATGACTGAAACTGCGCAATGGACGTCGCACCATCTGGCAGACGCTGAAACCTGTGGGCGATACCGATCAAAATCTAGGCGGTGTCTTTTCATTGATTAACACCTAGATAATATGGGTGGTCTCCGAGAATTCAGTTATCACTTCAGACCCCTGGCAGGAGGTTCACTTACTTGTGTTCTATTGGTTCCTCTGTCCTTCCAACTACAGATCTGAAGGAGTTAGAGCATACAAAGTAACCAACAAAGAAACCGGGTGTAACAGTTGCCAAGTGTTAGCAATTTCGTTTAGCACTCAGGCGAAGTCACAGCTCTATGAATGCACTCCAATGCTAAGCTACAATCACACCTGTGTATGCAAGATACAGAATAGCACAAAATTGACACACAAAATGCTAATAAGCAAGAAGTCAATCTCCAGAATTCACGAATTTTCGACCCCAACCGGGGTCTTTTTCAAGTGGAACTTTACAATCTGAAACTCTAGAAAAGACTCTTTTCTAGAGTTTCAGATTGTAAAGTTCCACTTGAAAAAGACCCCGGTTGGGGTCGAAAATTCGTGTAGTCAAATTGCATGTGCTAAATTGGTCCTGAATTTCAAATTGTGATTAAATTAATTCTGAGACAGCAACTTGTTTACACAGCAACATGTTTACACATGCAACATTTCATATGCAACTTCATGCAACTTGTTGCATAAACCTGATGAGACCAACAAGTTTAATAAAAGTTGCATGTGTAAACGGGCATGCAACTTGTTGCAACTCGATCAAGCTGGATGTTGCATCGATATTTCTATGTGTAAACCGTCCCAGGTAGTTTGCAACAAGTTGCAAGTTGCTGCAACTTGCAACTTGCTGCAACCTAGTGTAAACCGCCCTTTAGTGTCACAATCAGCAGGCAAGTTCACATCAGAGTAAGATGCCACATGCTCCGAGAACCTGTATCAGGTTGAGATGTCAGAGGCATACCTGGCTTTTATAGGTGACACCTATGGAGGCTCACTGTTCAAGAGCGGTTCACCAAGCACGGCCAATCACACCTTGAATCGTCATGAATAATAGGTGGCATCTGTGTACTATAAGTTCAAACCCACGCGTATATTCTTGCGTGGTCTGCTTCGCCGTTGTTCCCCATTGATCGAGTCTGAAGGGTGATAGCTGGAGGGGGTCTGGGGCCCTCCCCCAGAAAAAAGTTGAAAATCTACACCCTCTCAGATGCATTTTCCCCACATCTGACACTATAATAACTTGGCACGAAGAGGGGAAATGACATTTTAGAGCAAAAATTTGTTTTGTCACTTTTTGCTCTGGGGGAGGGGGGCATTAGCNGTGGACATCCTTGATTAAAACGAGTTGGTAGACGTTTTCAATTCATCAAACACCATATATTGAAGGCAGAAAAATTTGGCCTTATAAATCGGAAATACGGATAAATTATGAATATTGAACTCGTAATCCTAGTCGTTACGACTTGAAATATGACTATGATATTTGCGATTTAGGTGCACTTCCGATTACGAGTCAAAATTATTCTGCCACAAAGTTATGGCATTTTACGATTTGCAAACGTCTATCAAATCGTTTTTATCTAGGATGACGACAGTGGACTGCAATTCGTTCTCGTAGTTGTAGTTGGAGTCGGAGTCGGAAAGGTGCTAATCCTGTCTAATAATACACAGAAGTATACGGTATACGAAAATGCCGGTTAACAATGGCTTCACGGTCGTGAATCCATTTGAAGCCTTTGTTAACGGGCGTTTTCGTACACCGTATACTTCTATGTAATAGCGGCCTAAAGGAGGGCGATATGACGTTTTGTGTCACCCAAGACACGTCATGTGGACCGAAGTGTTGCGCTTAGTGCAACATGACCGCCGAGGGTCACAAAAAGCGTCATCCTCCCGACTGAGCTGGCGTCACTAATTGTCACAACTCTGCCCATTTTTCCCATTACCTCCAATCTTATCAAAGGCAATTTTTAGGGAAAAATCTCCATACGAATGAAAGATAATGCATTCTTTTCGTTGCGTCGCAGGTACCTTCCTCATTTTCAGACTACTCGAAGATTGCTATCAGGCACCTGCTCATTTGTGGATACGAAGTCCCGCATTTGTGGATACGAAGTCCCGCATTTGTGGATACGAAGTCCCGCATTTGTGGATACGAAGTCCCGCATTTGTGGATATGAAGTCCCGCATTTGCAACGTCATAACGTTGAAAGCTAGTGATGTAGGGTTCAAATGTGCACATGCCATATGTGTGGTGGTCTAGGAAAACCCGGCGATGTCGCTGAATGATCAACAAGGGCCGTCAGATTGCCTGTGCACTGATCTACCAGGCCTAGCTACTGTTTACCTGTTAAGCCTAGGTCACAAATCCACCGGGCCCCGTACGATTTTCCCCACCCAGCGGCTTGCAGTGGATTTTAGAGACTGAAACTCGGATCTAAGATGAATTATGCCGAAATCGCCTCAATGGATAAGTGGAAATTAGACTGGATCAAACTGGGCACCGTAGAAATTGGCCAAAATATCTGTTTTTACTTGCCGTACGGGCCCCGGAGTGGATATGTGACCTAGGCTTTACATAGTACATTTCAGCCATTGAAATGTGAGTTTTCACTAAGGCCATTAACACTTTCCTCAAATGCGACAACCGCCGGGTTTTCCAAGACCGCCAGCAGTGCTTACACCTCTTGTCTGTTCCATGCCCTTCAGTAGTGTACATTTCAAGTCAACTGGAAGTATTCAGTTAATAGAGAGAAGCCAAAAGAGTCACTTTATTACCCCTACCACTTCCAACTCTGTGGTTCAAGCATCACACTAAAGGAGTAACTCGATTCTGATGTTCTAGCCCGGGAGATATTCCAGCGAACCACTCCCACCAAATTGAATCAGAGTAAATCAAGAACCGCCAGAAGTCATTGCACGGGATGATCAAAGAAACTCAGTACAGTATATGAAATCTGTGAGTTGAACCAAGAGTTGCAACGTCATGGAGATGTTAGCAAAGATGAGGATGATCCCAGCATATTTTGGCCAAATATTCCCTCCTGCTCGCTTTATTTTTTAGCAAGTCCATTAAAACAAATCCAACCATTTGATCACGACCCTATGTTTAGGGCGACTCTGTGCCACCATGATGGCTATCAAAACTCAAGTCACCACCAATCAGATCATGCAATCAGGCGCAGGTCCAGGGGAGGGGCAAACCTGGCCCATGCCCCCCTAATTTTTCGGTGACCAACGTTTAGAAAATTGCCCTTTTTCAAAGTGCCACAGATATTGCCTTGTAATTCGTCCCTCAGATGCTGTGAAATCGTACCAACGGCCTTCTAGATTTTCTGAGGGAGAATCCCCAGACCCCCGCCGTGGCTTCGCGCCTTCGGTGCTTGCCTTCATCACCCGCCTGTGGCCTTCTGTGCCCCCTTTGTCAGAATCCTGGATCCACCCCTGCCAATGTTCCCGAATGCTACATCCTTCTTTGGCAACAAGGCGCAAGTCAATGGGCAAGTGATACCATTCATTGAATCAAGTCAGTGGTATGTCAAGGATAATATGAAGTGCCATCTGGCCTAAAGCACCAGAAGTACTCACCATACATCGTTTGTCTCCAGACTGGTTTCGCTGGGCATTTGACAAATAGTGGCGAGCTGGTTTATGAGGAATGGCAATGGCCACACAATCCAATAACAGTTGCATAACAATGATATACCTGGTAATAAGAAAAGTTGTCCCGAATTTTGCAAATTTGCAAAATTCAGAGACGACTTTTCTAATTATATCATTTTGTGTGTCATTCTTTGTGCTTTATTTTGGATATCAGTTGCATAACAATGGATTCAAAAAAAAGAAAAAAACCCAACTTTTTCTCCTGTCAAATAGACTAACGATTCATCCCAAATGGAACACAATATGGCCCCAAATTCTAAACTTCTGCACAAAACGATTGCAATTAAGTGCCATACTGCAATCCATCTTCATTCAGAATGGTGATAAAACTCAGCAATACTCAGTTTAACTCTCACCCAAGTTGGCTGTGCTGAGTCTCATCGAAGCCTTGTGACAGTCTAGTGTTATTGATGGTAACTTAGGATACCTTATGGCTTGTTTACTTAGTTTTGGACAGCGAAATGCTTTTAGGTGAAGATACAGGCTATTCATCGGAACCATTCCATTAAGCAATATTATCGTTAGATAGATTGGATTGCCTGAAACATAAATGTAGGAACGGGATCTGAAAGAGATGCCAATATATGATGAAACAACTCCAGATATTTTTTATTAGGAACTTTTCTGACATGTTATGCCTGGCTTTTTAACACAAATATTCTCCTGCCGATGTAGAGCAGACTCCAATCTTTTCAATACCGCACACTTTAATATGGTATGTAGTGAGCAAACAAGCTGAACAAACCGGCTGTGAAGGGAGACGAAGTTTACAACTGGAATCTTCAGCTGTGTTTGGGATATTCCAACTCCCATTTATATTGGCTTGAAATCTGACACTTTGATCCAACCTCAACACAGGTCCAGGCTNTATGAAAAGTGACTCGAAATCTCAAATTTTTGACACAAAAAATCTGACTAACTGCACACTGAATTGAGAAAATAAGGCTCGGGGCACCTTCTTATGACAGTTCCTGAGGGCCCTGAGCCTTATTTTTCCAATTTTTTGTGCAGTTAGTCAGATTTTTTTGTGTCAAAAATTCGAGATTTCGAGTAACTTTACATAACCCTTAAGATATAAGGCTAACCCTAACAATCACCTTTCCCATCAGCCAATCATTCTACTCCTTAGTGAGTAACAGGTGTTCTGATTGGTTCCCACGTTCTTGCACTCAACTTTGGTGTCAAGAAAAAAAAATTTTTTCCTGGTATGTGCAACTCACAGGGAGGGCACTGGACGTGAGGAGGGCGGGTGCCAATTTTCCTAAGACAGACCAGTCTCTAGGCCCATATGTGCCAAGTCTCTGTGGCCTATTCACCTTAGGAACAAAACAACATGGACGCAAGTGTTGGCAGTGATACAATTTTCTATTGGATCTGCACAGGAGAGACTGATTTGATCTTCAGTGAAACCATACTTTCAGAGGACAGCAATGTGCATAACGGTGACACCTATTGACAAAGACATAACTAAAAATGTTGCTGTGTGACAAAAATAAAGAAGATATGGGCCACTTGGTAATGATCACCAAACAGATCAATTTTATATCCCAGGTTTCCCATTTGTAGTATAATTGCTGATCTATGGATAACGTGTTGGGATTGATCACCTGCAGATCAAAGCAGGAAAATGAGACTCCTATGAACTCGCTTCATCGTGAACACTAATGAAGATGCACGGCCTATGATCGGTACAAATGAGGTAAAGGTTTCATGAAATATGATGAGTTTACATGGTGGGTTCAATTCATAGTAGAAGATGAGTTTAACACTTTGGATATATAGGCCTACAGTAGTATGAAAGAAGTACATTTGTGACCCGTCACAGCAAAACCATTGCATGGGACAGTAAGCTGTGGTGCCTTGTACCTTGTGTCTTTCCAAGGGCAAGTAAAAGACCCCATTCAAGTGAGGAACATGAGTAGCTTGTGGTGGCCTCCGTACTTACCAGGGCCAATAATGTTATTAATCGCATCGGCACTGACGGAAAAAAGAAATACAGCAAAAACCAGGCACATGTCGCTCAGAAATTGAGCCTCAACGAACTAAGATGACACAGGAGAGAATAGAAGAAACAGATTTCTTTCGGATTTCATAATAGCAAAAATTTATAACAGACATATCTATTTTTGATAATAGACAGACAATATTGAAACTGACAAACATTTGGTCTCATCCTGCAATAGCGAAGAGTGACATGCACCTCGTGACGGGTCACATTTATGTATAGAATACGCAATCTAAAATATCAGCACAACTATACATGGTATCACTGTCATCTTACCAGCTAACTTCCAAAGCCACTGCTACAAAAACTCTCATGTGTGGAGCAGCATTCTAATAAACACGAGATTCGTACCTACTTGGAATCCCTGCTGATCAGACCCAGAAGCACGAGACGCTTAAGCTCATCATGTCTATATATCATCAACATCATTGATGCGTTCCAACCCATTAAAATCTATACCTAGAAGCAACACAGATAAACTTCACCTCCTCAGAACTATTGATGACAAAACACCAATAAGGTATATCTAGCGCCACCACCACAGCAGATATTGACGGACAGACGTTGTCGATTTTATCTCCATTTCAAAGGCAATCCTGATGATGATGGAACAAAACCGGCAAAGTCATGAAGAATTTTCTCTTTGAATTGCAAACATCTCTTACAGGTGTTGTCAAGCTTGAAAATCATCAGAGAAAAACAGGAAATGTTTCCAAAATTGTCACATTATTTGAGAGTTTTCCTTGTGACTTGGCACCTTGATATTGTACTCAATGAAGCGTTCGCTAACACCAAGTTCCACTCCAGTCCTTAACTCAGAGAAATAAAGAGCCCAAACCCAAGCCCGCCAAGTCAACCGCTGCTGCTTCCCATAAATTTAGTTCTTTTGTTCAAAGTTCCAGCCATTAGTGGCAATTTTTGCGATTGCATTGGACCAACAGATGGCAGTTTCTGCTCATAAGGCCAAATTTCCATCTTCCCGGCCAAACTCAACTGCAATTTCGGGAGCCAGATGGCTTCATCTTTTACGAAGTTTTTGAAGTTTATCAAAACTTGAGAAGCGGGCAGCACACCACCCAAAGTGAGGGCGATACAGCAAGCAATCTGATCACCATCGATCTTCTTGCCAGCCACTGCAGGTGATATCGGTTTTAGTATTTTTGATATTGGGCGAGCATCTCTGGCGTGAAGATTCCACGCATCGTTGTCCAGCGCACATTGTCACGACAGGTAGCGCACTGACCTCTCACCGCGCGCTCAAGGCATCATGGGAAATTTGGCGACTACTTGTTGCATTTTCAAGACGGCGGTCGATTCCCTAGTTCATGTCCGTAACCCAAATATCATTCTTTTCTTCTCAACAATGTCATATCTATGACAATTTCTCATCAGAAATGAAATATCAGTCAGTTATTTGCAAAGTTTGCAAGAAATAAGCCTCATATCGCTATTTTTCTAGGATTTACGTTCGTGGCGCAGTAGATCACGTGATTACCCAGTTCAAGTTGTGATTTGGCTTGCGTATTTAGAAACTAACAAATTTTGGTGTGATGCGCCACAGGTTGGTGCATGCATACTGAGCGCTGACCTGTGTGACACAATGTCCAGCGCACACCTGCATCAACTGCCATGTTGTTCTCTGGCGATTAGATCATTTGCAACATCGACTGGTGAGTTGCTGGTTTTATGGGAGCCAGATGGCATCACTCCTTATGAAGTTTATCAAACCCCCCTAACCAATAAAAGATCAACTGCTACACTCTAACCACTCACAATCCATTTTAACTTATATGATGAACAGTTTCATCAATATGTGGCATCGATCACATTCAATCCACGCTTTATAGGTATGCATGAATGGTAGCAATCCAGTGAACCCATAGCTGAGAGGGACGCACAGACATACCTTGACGATAGCACGCGAGACTGATCAATACATACCACAGTCACGATCCATCACTGCGATATTTCACATCAACTAGACCTGAAACTGCAGCAGCAAAAATCGAAGTGCCGGTCATGGTTAGTGGACCTCAGTTTTATAACCACGAGGGTACGGTCATGAGTAATGCAACTAGAATATAAGTTATGAGACATGTGCCTCAGCCCCCAAGCCGCTGAAAATTGGTTCTCTTAACTTTTCTGTCATATTTGTTCCAATCCAACACTACCCAAGAGGAAGCCAGGTCCCTTAAGAGTCTCCTATTTCCACCTCCAAATAAGGTTTATCAAGACAGATATCTGGTGACTCTCTCAAAATAAAATTCACCGGAAGCCCTTCTTCTACTCTTATATGGAAATATAGATAAAGCTACCTTCGAGAGTGAAAGCTCCACTCAGACCTGCAAGCCCATCTCCAATGACGAATACCAAATACTGGCGAGATTTTGAAATTAAAAAGAGGCTTCCCCACAGATCTGAGCGAGACAATACTGCGTCACCACAAGCCAATCAGGTCTGATTTGTCCTTGATTGTTCAGGTTGGTTGGAGGAATACTGATCAGCATGGGTGATGGAGCAGATCGGGTGTTGAGAGCGCCGACGACATCCTCTACATTTCCTGAAAGAACGCTTCGCACACTGCTCTGAATCACTTGAGAAGACCTTCCGAAAAGACATGAGCTATAATTGTGAGCCGTCACAGCAAAATCAGTCTGGCACTCAGAAGGTGAGCCTCAACGAACTAAGGTGACACAGGAGAGAATGGAAGAAATAGATTGCTTTATATTTCGTAATAGACGGACAAAATTGAAACTGATGAACATTTGGTCTCATCCTGCCAAGCTGAGAGCGACATGCGACTGGTTTTGCTGAGAAGTAGAGCTATAATAGCTAAAGCCAGTTGGAAATCCTAAAGGTGAGCTGCTATTCAGTATGATGGGATCAACAGCACTGGACTAAATGGAGCACTGTGCACTACAGGAAAAAAAAACACAGAAAGACCTTGCTCCAGAAACCTAATTGTAGGGTCCACTGGCGACTTTTGCCCACGACAAGGGGCGAATCTGAAGTCTGCGATATTCCCTCGACAAGCTGGGAATTTAGCATTCGTAGTGTTTCGCATTGGCGAAATTCGGACGCACACAGTCGTTGATTAGTCGCGAGCTTCGTAGCCAGTTGCACGTTGGCGTCACAATCCGTAGGTATTCGTACCTTGTCGAACACTGTCGCCCATGCCTTCGCAGCTATTCATACCTTGTCCGAGCTTTTCCCGCCAACCCTGGGCACTGATTGGTCGAACACTCGCAGGCCTAGATGAAGTTAGTCGTGGGTGGTCGTAGATACTCGTAGATGCGTGTAGTTTCTTCGCACATTACTCGTAGCTAGTCACAGACTGTCGTAGATAGTCGAGGTTATTCTTCCATAGCCAAGACCTACGATCCTGTACGAATTGCTAGGACCGTGTACGACAAGGGTGCGACTATATACGATATAACTTCGACTAAAGTTTTATCGCGGGCAAATTTTCAACTTTTTGAAAATTTTTCTGCAAGGCAGAGAATCACTGTGAACATACATGAACATACACGACAGTCTAAGAACTGTTACGAATAGCTACAATTTTTTCATTCGTCCCTTGTCGCAGGCCAAAATTCGCCAGTGGGACACTACTATAATCTAAGCGAAAAAGTGGTCATGGTTCTTAATACCACTGGGAAATCACCAAGAAGCAATCAGCATTCATGCATACGACCATATTTCATTAGTAACTGTATCTTCCAGTATGACTTCACCCCAATTCATGATGCCTCCCTCTGTAACCTCCCGGGATCCTGATGCGAACAGACACAAATGGAATAACATGATTTGCATCTGTTTCTTGGGCTTCTCTGATTCTGTATTCCGGTGTACTTAGTGACATTGTTAGGGATTTATCTCATCCATAATGTAACACACTGCTTCTATTACTTAAATCAACCCCAATAACACCAGAGCGCACCCGTCGAAATCACGTTATTCACAGAGTCAGCTCATGACCTGCTACAGCCCATCCCCAGCCTAAGTTGTTGCCAACAGTATATACCAGTATATAATGCAAGATGTTGTCTCATTTCGCTGCTTGTGTTGAGGTTATTTCCTTAATAATGGACAGTTACTTTGCCCCCAACTTCAAAGACAAACTGTAACACTCAACATCCATTTCCGCAAACAAAATTTCGTCCAATTTGCAAGGATCTCCTGTAAGTAAATCCTTTGATACATCTCAGGTACTCATTTGATCATATGAATAAAGACTAGTAAATGCTTTTACTTTAATTTTGCAATACAAATGCACTAGGCGACGCTGTACAAATCTGAAGGTAAAGCATTTGATAGTCTTTATTCATATGAGCCATTGGATGGAGCTCTGAAAGATCTTTCAGGTGGTACCATATTTTTTGAAATTTGAATGATTTTGGAAACAGATGATTTTCAGGAATTACATCATCTCGAAGTATCTGCAAGCAGTACCAGCTCAGTAAGAAACTGAGTCAACAACTATCAATGCTGAGAGCATGAATAACACCACAAAATGCCTTGCTTAGACCCTAAGCCGTTCATCAACACTGCTTGAACTAAAGCTCTTTCACCTTAGAGGAAAATATCAGTAAATGTCACAGAACATAGAAACACTTTTTCCTTTGAATGCCTGATTGCTTCCAATCTAAAATCCAGAATGCCGACAGCACTATTTTCGCAAACGATTCGTAGGCAAACTCCTCAGAGGCGAGTTGTGAGATCCTGAAGAGAACCGTTTAATCTGCTTTTCAGTCGATTTCAAAGAAGACTAGTTAATGTATCTTAGAACAACAGAACAACTAAGGGAACAGAGGTAGAGTCTGCAGGCGAGGGCAAACTCCTGATACATACGACATGAGACAGGCAGGGCCAAACTTGCTTAGTAACCTGTCAGCCCCAGCAAGTCCACGTCCCTCTGGGATCAATGAGGAACCCACTTGACTATTTTATCTCAACAGGGCGGCACTGCAAGTGGTACACTCAATAATTCAGTGGTATCGGCCTCCGCTCTAAGCTGTCACCCTCAACCACTGAAACACTTGGTGCCAACGTCCGTTTCTGAACACTAGATGTCACTACCAGTTGTTGACGAACACGCTCGATAAACCAGCCAATGAACGATCAGCCAATAAGAAAATGTTTCATGTTTTCCCCTAGTTGCGTGAAATACTGGTCGCTGATTGGTTGATGATAGTTTGCGCCATCTAGTGTTCAGAAACATGATTAGGCCCCATCTGTGCCAGTGGTTGAGAGCGTATGACTAGTATTAAGCTCGAGGCCACTGGGGACGAGTGTATGCAAGTGGTTGTACCGAAGACATAAAAGAGCAAAGCAATGCCTTGATGTTGCATCATGACATCCTTGATGCAGTGCAATAGGTTAGGGGGAGGGAACGTCAAAAAAAGAGGTACGTCTACAACTGCTAACAGCAGACCTCCCAGTGGTCGCATTTCTGCAGGTTTTTCATTGCAGGCGTGGATCCAAGGGGGCGCACGCCCCCCCTTTTGGCCAACAAATATGTAAAATCGACCATGAAATTCTGAAATTTGGCATCATTTAAATTCACTACAGATTTCAATGTTTCTAGCACAGTGCACCCCCTGTTTCCCGAAATTGTGGATCCGCCCCTGCATTGTGTACGTACACATGGATAACTATATGAGAAAGAGTGTTCCTAAAGCAGGCAGCACACTAGGCGTGGTGAGGGCGCAATCAGAAGCAATCTCTTCGCCACTGATATCTCACCAGCCACCATAGACTGGGTGATATCGGTTTTGGTATTGTTTGGTATTGGGCGATAATCACTGGTGAGGAGATTCCAAGCATCGCCGGGAAGCATCGCTGTCGAGCACATACACCTAGCGTCAACAGCCAATTTTGCTCAGTGGTGATCAGATCGCTTGCGATATCACCCATGTTTGCTGCCTGTTTAACAGACATCTTACAAATACACTGAAAGTTAAAGTTAAAGTTTGGGTTTATAGTCTGATATCAACAACAGT
This sequence comes from Notospermus geniculatus, assembly GCA_002633025.1. Lineage (NCBI taxonomy): Eukaryota > Metazoa > Nemertea > Pilidiophora > Heteronemertea > Lineidae > Notospermus > Notospermus geniculatus. The sequence continues at coordinate 34,679 of NMRB01001120.1, read as the reverse complement.
AGAGGTGTCATCCGACTTTACACTTTAACCCCAGTCTATCCTGAAACCTTTCAGTAGAACTCAGATGAGCTGCTCATTCAGCGCTACAATCCGAGCATTTTCGACTGGTACCCATTTATACACCTGGGTGGGGAGAGGCCAGTGAGGCAAAGAGACTTGCCCAAAGTCTCACGCCCAGTGGGATTCAAACCCGGGACCCTCTGACCACTAGTCGGAGGCCGGAACCACTACACCACTGTGGCACTGCTGCCTTGCGGAGTTTATAAATGTGGTAGCTACATGTAGTAACTGCATCTTTTAAAATTGGTTCTTTTATAAAAAACGTGTTTGGGAACTGCAGAAAATGTACTCATTACCCTGACGACAGTTGTTGACACCTTGCTGGCCAGATACGCATATGCCTTATTAGAAACATTAACACCAGAATGAATATTGCGTCCACCGAACCTTAATGTCGACAAACATCCACCGGAGTGATGTGCCTCCTGCAAGAACCACCTCAAAGGAAACTAATTCAAGCAATATTACCCTTCATCGTTAATCTCCGACATGATGTTTACACACTTGGTTACATGTGAATTCTGCGCAGTGTGTCGTTGCTTTCATCTTCAGGAACATGGTCTTAAAGGTGGGGTGACACCCATCAAAATTGTCCTATCCAAGCATAAGATCCTGAGGACATCAGATGTTCTTAACATTAAGAACCACTGATTACCTCAGGATGAAGCGTAGGCCAACTGTCAGCTACAGGAAAACAAGCGTCACATTTAATTACATCTTTCACCATCTGTACTTCTCAGAACAACTTCTTAGAACTACCTACATGTAGAACTAGAGCAATGCCGATGGGGAGCCCATCGCATATCTCCCCGCTTTCGACAGGAAGTAATGGTGACATGGTTATTTTTCCTGTGTCTTTCATATATTGACCCCTGGTGGGAAGAGGCTGAGTTTGATCGAAATACATTGGGGGTTGGGCACATTAGCAGTCGAGTACGGTACCTAAACATTCCAAATTCCAGATAAACCACCACTCACAACTCACAATTTTGTCATCTCATCACAAATAGTTTACAAATAATGCCTATAGACGTGTTTTTCACATGTTTCTTGTGGTTTTAAGGAATGTTCGTCCCCTTGTGACCTTGAAAGTAGGTCAACGTCAAAACCTGTCCGATATATTGTGAAGATGTTACAGATGAACCTTAACACAAAATTTTGTCACTTTATCACAATTACTTAAGGAGTAATTGCCATAAATGTATTTGTCACGGATCGCCCCTGGTGGAAAGACAGGGAGTTGGATTGAAATTCTAAGAGTGTTGCGCACATCAGTGGATGAGTACCTAATATATACCAAAGTTTCAATCTCCTCCATTGAACGGTCCAGGAGGAGAGATATCACTTTCAGACGGCTCCTAGTTTTTATTAAAGTTTGACCCCTGTGACCTTGAAAGTAGGTCAAGGTCAAAACCCGTAAGATATATTATGAAGCTGTCACAGATAAACCTTTACACCAAATTTCATCACTTTATCACAATTACTTTAGGAGTAATGACCATAAATGTGTTTTTCACATATCGCCCCCTGGTGGAAAGACAGGGAGTTGGATCGAAATTCCAAGAGTGTTGTGCACAATAGTGGATGAGTACCTAATATATACCAAAGTTTCAAGCTCCTCTGTTGAACGGTCTAGGAGGAGATATCACTTTCGGACGGACGGACAGCCGGACGACCGGACAGCCAGACTGACGGCGGGTAAAACAATATCTCCCCGACTTTTTTCAAAAAGCGGGGAGATAACCAGTGGCTTTCAGAAGGACCTATCACAACAAGTCTCCAACATCTATGACGTGATGTGGTTGAACAAAGACAGTCAAAAAACAATTTAGTACCGGTATGTGGTAAATTATGAAAGTATGTGCACCATTCTTCTAGTGGAAAAGTAGCTGACCACCATTCTTTTTGTGGAAAAGTATTGACTACCTACCATTCTTTTTGTGGAATACTAATGACTACCATTCCTTTGTGGAAAAGTAACTGACTACCATTCCTGACCTTTGTGGAACAGTAACTTACTACCATTCCTTGTGGAACAGCAACTGACTACCATTCTTTCAGTGGAACTAGTAACTACCATTCTTCATGAGCAACTGACTACCAATCGTTTATGGAAAGTTACTGAGTTAGGCTGCATACACATGCACTGCAAGCGAAATAGCAAAATTGTAACACGAGGCGAAATTGTGATGCAAGCGAAGCGAGGCAAATTTTGCCAAGCGATGTGGCAAAAACCTTTAAATAGCCTACTCTGGAAGCATTGGCTCTCAGTTTGTACACGCCAATGCTTCCAGAAAAGGTTTTCGCCACATAGCCTGGCAAAATTTGCTTCGCCATTTCGCTTGCAGTTGCAGTAAGCGCATGGCCTAAGACTGTTGCAGTGCGTTACCAACATTTTCCAAACTCAAAGCAAATAAGTGGTATCAAGGTCGCATGGTACATGAGAGATAAATTGTGGTGCACACTGTCCTGTTGTAAAAGAATGTGAAAGATTTCTAGCCATTCATAGCGCAAGGACTAAAGTGTGATATGCACCAACATTTCCCTACAGGAAACCTCTCTTTAATCATAATCTGCTGGGTATGGAGCGAGAAAATGGGTGTCACATATCGTAATGAGAAGTAACCATTCCAGTGGAAAGTCTTTTGTTCACAATCACCCAATAACTAGCAAGATTTTCACACAGCTGAAGGCAACATGAGCCTGTATATCGTGCTTAGCTCACAGTGCATTGAATCATACTAAAATTTGAGAAGAGTTTGTGTGTTTGTTTGTTGGCGATTTTCTCCAAGACTGACGAATGGATCTCCCCCAAACTTCGTATGGACATGCAGACAGACCTGCGAAGTGTCCTTACAGGGCCCGAATTTTGATATGACTTTTATGAATTGATGAAAACAAGAATGCTGTTTACGCCTTTTGACGTCACGACATCATCGAGATTTCCGTCGTGTCATCCATGATATGACATCATTACGCCACTCGAACAGGTATGACGTCATTATGTCCCCAAGTGCTCGCATGCATTTAGCAGTACCTAGTTCCCCCACTGAACAGGTATAGAGATTTCCCACGTTGGCCGTCAAACTGACCACGTGTTTCCTGAAGGAACGCGATGACATTATTTCGTGTGCTGTCTCGTCACGTCAGGCGTAATGTCAATCCACGTGTAGCACCCTATTGAAGCCAGTTTGCGTCATTTTGACGGCCAGTCACATGATTTGATGACATCAGTGGGATTCCTCTATTGCCCAGTCTTTGAAATATTGAGTCGAGGGCCAGCAGCCCTAAGTTCGATCATTATTGGCCCTTTAGACACTACATGTTTCCGCCAGAGGGGGGATGGGGGGGGGATGATCCCCTACTGTAAAAAAATTTCAAGGAGGGGATATCCCCCTCAAGTTTACAGACTAACCTATTTCAAATATCACTATTTTCACTTCAGTAGTGTTTTTCTTTAATTTGTTACATTTCAAATGCAATTTTCATGCAGAAGGAAGACTAATTTTGCAGTTTGGAGTGTAAAAAATGACTCTGGAGGCCATTTTTAACCAAAAAACCAAAAAAAAATTTTTTGAAAATTTTTCGGGAATTTTTTTTTCTCCCCCCTCCTTGGCAATCCTGGCGGAAACCCTGCATGTATTTGACAATTTTTAATGTCATGTAGAAGGAAACTGGAGCCACTGGAGAAACCTACGATATCAAAGTGAGTCACCCTTTCTATCACATGAGTTTACTGCTGGGTCCGACTGAGAACGAACCTGGGATTTCAGAGATGCATGGTGTTTCAATCGCACTGTTCCGCAGCCCGATTTGATATCCCAGGCTCTTCCCTGCTGTTGCATGGGGTGGTGCCTGGTACCTACCTTCAACTAAAAGACCCTATCCAATTGATGACCATGAGTAGATTGCGATAGCCTCTTCCATACTTATGTGAAATTCACCCATAACCGATTTTCTACTTCCCGAGAACAAGACCCACTTACAGTAATGACACTTCCAGGAAAGCCCATGAAATATATGCTCAAAAACTATTAACTGTCACACAGGAAGTTTCACTTATTTTCAAGTGCAACAGGAATAAGGAAAACCAACCTTCTACAAAGATAAAATAGTATTGTTAACTTGACATAAGGCCACAAAACTGAAGTGGATTTCAGTAATAGCGAGGTTTAGCACCTTTCCGACTCTGACTCTGACTTCAACTATGAGAATGAATTGCAGTCCGCTATGGACATCCTTGATAAAAATGATTTGATAGACGTTTTCAATTCGTCAAACACCATAAACTGAAGGCAGAAAAATTTGGCCTTATAAATGGGGAGTGCGGATAAATAATGAATATTGAAGTCGTAATATTGAAGTCGGAAAGTTGCACAACCTCTCTGTTATGAGCAGACTTACCAGAGTGACCGACACCACTGCTCTTTGAGGGAGATTTCAGCACACACAAGTACACCCTAGCCTTCTTTTGAGTGAGATTTTGCACAACAAAATTTTGATAAACGTACATTATTGACGTTCTTGATTTTTAACATTTGTAGGACTTCAGTCTCTTGGTACAAACATTACGGATACGACAAAGCAGAATATTTCATATCAAATTATTGAACAAAGAATCCATAGAAGTTGCCATAGCAGATGAAAAGCCATATAGCAACGCATGAAATTTTGTTTTCACAATTTGTCGACTAAAGATGAAAGGGTGAAATGAGAAAAAAAATGTAAACACCAGACAACGCAAGACGAACAATTCGCCGATGTCATATTTGACTCACCCATAATGCTTCATTGTAATCCTTTGTTGTGGTAATGTCATGCCTCTCGTCAAGCAGTTCTAATCGAGTTCAAGTAATGTACCTACACACTACTAGTCCCTGTACACCCTCGTCATAGCAATGATAATGTAATTGATTTATCGAAAGAGCAGTTTTCGCCGCAAGGAATAACAATTATTTGATAGATGGTATCACAGCTGATGAATTAATGCAACAAAAGTACCGTGAAAATGGTAAATTACTCATGAGGTGAAGACATTCTTTTCATGTCATTGCCATTAGGCCGAGTTTACATAGAGGTATATGGTTTACAAACACTCTGGCGATCAATGGCCTACTAAAGGGTTCATGACCATGAAACCTTTGTTTGTCAACATGTCCATATACTGTATACCTCTATGTAAACTCGGTCTTAAGCCTTATATTCATACTTCAACGCATGACCATTGTCGGCGAACAATCGCGCGATCTTGCGATCGACGATCGGCGTCCGATCATGAGACGGCAATTACTTGAGTCATTTCATAACGTGTCGCTGTCACTGAAGTACACTGGATGATGAATCAACTCCGCGAAGTCAGCGTCCAGATTATGATCGTGCGTTGGACGTCGATGGTTTTGCGTCGAAGTATGAACTACATGTAGGCTTTAGAAGTACATTTTGAAATATTGAGTCTAGAGCCACGATGACTGGGCTCATTATTGGCTCTTTAGACAACATTAGTCTAATTAGACCAAATGGCGCGACGGGGTTGGCGTCAAATGCAAGATCGCACGTCCGTCGCCAGCGATGGTCGTGTGTGTCGAAGTATGAACTAGGCTTAACACAGCTAAATGGGATGGATATCCTCAGGCATTAAGGAAGGGGTACAACCATAAAATGATCTGAGATTCTCAATACTAGGTGTGACATTAGGAGTTATATGACAGCATGAGGGGGTTAATGCAGCAGACGGAACTGCAATCCATGGTAACAGAAGAAGACGATGCGAAATGATCGTCAACTACGCTCACCGAGCTTCATTGCTTCCAAGAATTATGCGATTGAATTTATGCATTTATACCTGGTTATCCCCATTAGTAGGAGGAGGACTTGCGCTAATCGCATATGATCAAAACATGCCAAGGTCACTGCCCGTTTCGGGTCAATGACATGCCGTACGATGTCACAAGGACTAATTGAGGAATGCTGGAAAGTCGGCATACATGTCACCTTTTGTCACTGAAAGCAGGGTATACCGTACCAAGAAAGAAAAGTAGACCCTTACAATCATCATGTTGCACCCCCAGGCAATGATGATGATACTGATGAAGGGCACTCAAGATACTCAAAGTTGGACAAGTCGTTTCTGCTTTTGATGAGGCCGTGATACCACAGGAGAGCCAGACAAAGGTAAGATGATAGTTGACTTCAAGGCAAGGATTCCCTTGACGACATCTTGGTATTCTCAGACCCTCCGATGGCAAGACAGGAGTAAAGTTTGGTTTATATAGAGCAGAATATAGAGTGTGACCAGGAAGGTGAACGGCAAGGTGATGTCATCTGAATGGGGGCATCCCTTTGTCCCCATCTCTCTGTTCCCCATCCCTATGTTCCCCAGGCTCTATGTTCCCCAAGCCTTGTGTTTTCTGGGCTCCATGTTCCCTGGGCTCTATTTTCCCTGGGTCCCACATAGGCTGAACATATAGGCCTACCCTGGGGAACATAGGACACGAGAAACATAGGAGCCAGAGAACATAAAACCTGGTAAGGCCCTGGGGAAATCGGATTGGGATGGGAGATCATAGAGGCACGGGGAACATTGGTATGCTCCTCTCCTGAACAAAGATTTTTCCACATTCTGACAATGTTCCCCAAGCTCTATGTTTTCGGGGCTCTACGTTCCCAGGGCTCTATTAGTATTTCCCGCTCGTTCTAAGCGCTCTGGGTGACACATAGGCTGAACATATACCCTGGGGAACATAGGACATGAGAAACATAGGAGCCTGAGAACATAAAACCTGGGGAATTAAGGCCCCGGGGAACATGGGGATGGGAGAACGAAGGGGAGAACATAGAGGTGTGGGGAACATTGACATGCTCCTCTCCTGAACAAAGATTTTTCCACATTCTGACACGTTCATTCTGTGCATTAACCAGCCTCAGCAGTGAAACTGAATGCAATCCATGAATTTCTAATGAGTTAAAAGATAAAGCTATCACATCACAATTTCCTGATCATGCTAACTCCTTAATGATCTATTCATCGCTAAAGACAGCCATGCACCAGGGCTACATCCGCCCAATGATTTGTTCGAGACACACATCATTCAAAGCGTACCTTCCTTTAATTCTGATCTCAACATGACCAAATCAAACTGCAGTTCAGTCATGCTGACAATGTGAATCAATAAAGACAGCTTGAACTATCTTCGAAGCAGCACTGATGAGGTATCGAAGCAGCATTGATGAGGTAGACTGATTTAGACACTGACCCTTCTATCACAGGAACTGATCACAATGCCTCACAAACAAAATTAAGCAGCACTGATGAGGTATTGAAGCAGCATTGATGAGGTAGACTGATAAAGACACTGACCCTTCTATCACAGGAACTGATCACAATGCCTCACAAACAAAATTGGCGAAACAGATTATAGAGACAAAGAAATGACAAGAAACTACTTTTACTGAACTACCAAAGAAACCTCTTTGATGTAAAAGGTTTCATTTCCCCTGGAATACAACGTTGCACAGCGACTCAGATTGGAAATTGATTCAATCTGTTTTTGCAATAACCTTGCCGTCCTACACACAAGCATGATATGAAGAGCAGCAGAGTCTTCCGACAGAATCTTCTGACCATAAGGAAGACCCATTGTTGCCACTCTGTCATTGAAGGCTTTCTGCGTGAGAGTCTTCTGCCATATACCGAATGGCCGATATTCATAAAAGGCAGCCAAATGCTTTTACTTCAAGTTTTGCAGTATATTTACGTTGGACATTGCTGTGCAAATCTTAAGTAAAAGCATTTGCTAACTTTTATGAATACCAACCATTTTATGATCAGAGTCATCTGGAACGGAACATTCCAATTTGTCACTATTTGGGTGCAAGAGATGGTAAGATGTTGAAGCTGTTGCTGGCTACAGTTGCTGAACATCGAGCATGTTTTATTTTTCTAATCAACTCGGCCTTAGTGACGGGAAGAGGTCCCAGGTTTTCATCCCAGACGGAAGGGTGTTGACACTCACATTACTGTACAATAACAGTGGAACGAGTGTCTGGATCACAAGAAGTTATTTTATCTGTCAGTGCCTCAAGAAGGGAGTGGGCAGAACTGCACTTTTTGCCTGCCAATTATAACTGCCAGATGTGTCCTAAAGGCCTGTCTACACGATCATACATTTGTTCAAAACATCATCATACATTTGTATGATGATGTCCAAGCTTGTGTGTCGATTTCTGTCTTGTGACAATGCAGCTAAAATTTTGAACATCATCATACATTGTTCAAAACAGCATCATACACTTGCATGATGCTGTTCAAGTTTGTTGTGGATTTCGATCTACAGTCCAACATTCATGAACTTTGTATGATGAAGTATGATGGAGAAAGGATAATGTTGGATGCTGTTCAAGTTTGTTGGGAAAACCGTCCACACGATCATACATTTGTCCATGAACATCATCACACATTTTTTTTGGGATGTTTTGCATTGGCAAGATGAAACATGCAGCTAAAAATTTGAACATCATCATACCTGTTCAGGTTTGTTGGGAAAACAGTCCACACGATCATACATTTTGTCGTGAACATCATCACACAAATTTGAACATCATCATACATGTTGGTTGCTGTTCAAGTTTGTTGGGAAAACAGCCTACACAATCAAATATCTGTCCATGAACATCATCATACAAATGTATGATTATGTTTTGAACAAATGTATGATCGTGTAGACAGGCCTTAAGGGTGTTAATCCACAGTTTTTCTTTCCATCAGAAGGTCAGAGGTTAGTGGGGTGCTAAAGAAGGCAGTGGTCTTATTCTATTTCAACATGACTTCAGAAACATACATGGCCTATGATATGACTGTGTGGCCCCAATTTCAAATCGACTAAAGCTGCGTTTACCAGACATCCGGAATGCAGTATAGGGATGCGGAATCCCCGGCGGAAGCGATATGTTGTATGCGAAAATGCATTTTGCATTTTCTGCTTCTGCGTTCCGCGTGTCAGCTAAACGTAGCTTAACTGTGGCTATTACATGATGCTATCCAAGCGGGGTCATTTATCCAATAGACTATACATGTATTGACTCTGCATAGTGTATGGCGAGTTGCTGGTGAGTACACTATTACATAGTCTCGCTTGGCCAGACGCTACGTGCTCACCCTTCGGTAAGTCACACTCCGCGTCTGGCTCTTTTAGAGATTAACAGTCGTGAAGACCGCGTGGTGGCAGCACGGGTCCTTGGGTTTTCCCAACCTCGCTCGCTTTTTGACAATATGGCGAGTGGCCCAAGGTTGTCTGAGCGAACTATACCCATGGGGCCGAGGTTGGGTTTTTCCTGGAAGTAATTTCCGCGGGAAGTTTGAGTGAGAAAGCGTGGTGATTGGCTGGAGTCCAGTGGAGCGCCATCTAGTGGTGTTACCGACTTTTGAGCCCCAAATGTGCCAGTGTGTAGGAGACCGGGACGTCGGATACACACTGGGGCCGAGTGTAACTATTACACTGTATTATGCTTTTTTTAAATACAAGTCCATAACCGACACAAAAGACTTCAAGCATAGTCCCCATTTGTGAGTACACCACCGAATGTCCCCTTTTGACGCAAGATACATGAATGCATGGAGAGACATGTCCAAATTAAGCCACTCATACACATCACGAGGACATGCCTGGACAAGCATTGAAGCCACATCTCTGATTGGCAAGGAATCTGTCATGTTAACATCATGACTAGTGGAGGAATCCCGATGCCAAATACAACATTAATGGTGATTAAATCAGAAATGGATACTTCAACATATTGACAATGCTACTCGATGGTGGACAAGAATTTGACGAGATAAGGCGACAACAGTATGATCAAGAAGTGGAATCTATCTAGATTGTACCGGTATGCAAATGCCTTGAGGTCAGGGCGTGTCTGTATGTCTATATGAACACTAATGTGACCACAGGCTTTGCAGAAAGTTGGTAAGGTTTCGAAAACCTGGTCTTGGCATCACTTCACATTGATGACCTTCTGCATGCCACTTTTTGTTGCCACTCCTCCATCAATGGTAAGACGCTAGTCCACATGCGAAAAGGGTCCTTTGACTAAGCCCAGATAAAATTTGAGGAACTCACAGACAAAATTATGAATTATTTATGCACCTCTTGCCTGAGTGCATGTACCCTACTTTTCTCATACACCCAAATGTCTCGCCAATTCATGATCAATAACATATGAGACTTCAAATTGACCTTACGCCTACACATGAGCCATAGAAACCAAATCGACGTAAGCCACCACAGCCAGTGGCAGAACAGCCACACCCTCTACCCAAACTCAATTACATTTAATAGCCTACATAGTCATGAGAAAAAACTGAAATATCAAAGACCGAATGAAACTGAATTTTAGGCGTTTGGGGCGAGGTGTTTCTTTCCATACTATACAACTCAGGCGCGGATCCAAGGGGGGCACACCCGGCCCGTGCACCTCTATTTTGTGGAAATCTTTAAAATTGACCGGGAAGTTTCGAAATTTTGAAAAGATGTTAAGATTTGACCGAGGTTTTCCACAATTTGTGCTGGCTCAGTGCCCCCTCTTTCCCATGATTCTGGATCCGCCCCTGCAACTAATCTTAGGACATATTTTCTCTGCTACTGGGAACTCAAATCAGATATTCTACCATTGATTGCCATCAGAACACGCAATTAGGGACGAGAACACACCTTCAATCAGAGCCTACCATTTAACAGAACAGAAAACCAGCCGTATTGAGGGAAATAACGTGATCTCGCAGTGCCACTTGAATGTGATCCCACCGCGATTTTAATGAGAGCTAATGAAAGGTCCCTCAGATGAGGCAGGTCTACCAATATAATTAGACATGTGGTAGAGAAGCTCATTAACTCAGGGTTTGTAAAAGGGAAGGAAAGTGCACTGCTGACTGTAATCACTGGCGAGAACTTGTTGCATCAGTAGATGTAACAGAAAACTCTGCTGAAGCAGAAAACCCCAGAATTGTAAAGGTTCTTTTGCTGTTATTTGGAGTCTACATTTCTTTTCAACTTGCAATTACCTTGGAAACAATTTAATTTAGACGAAGCGAAGCTCAAGTCTTGCTCTCGGTTCTACTGTTTGTGGATGATGATCCCACGGCAAAAACAGCTATGTCAGACACAACAACGTTCTCATGTTGAAATCGACATGCATCATGTCAGGTGCTGATGTGATCATAATGAGGAATCCACACACTAACGTCACGACGTGGTGCTGCAAGCCGTAGTACCGAAGTCTCTTATTTTCTAACGTTATTTCCATTTATTTCTGGTGTGAAAATGAACCATTTGTGTTGGTCGCCTGAGAGTAAAACTTACATCATCGTGTAGAAGTTGAAATTTTCTTTTGATCCTTTTTTTCTTAAAATGAAGAGATACAATGGCGATAAAAGCAACGTCTTTTGTGTCATTTTTCCTGCAGAAAAATGTACAGGAAATATTTCACGACGCAACGTCAACACCTAAAATGATGTCAATGACGTCGTTTCAATACAACCGCTCGCAGCGCTGACCTGTCAGGATAAACCGCAGAGGGGGTTCCCCATTAAATGATGATCCATGCAAATGATTGATATCCATTTTTGCCATTGCTGTGATGGATGTGGGTTGTTGTTTTAGAGTCACCCTGTGTACCGCTGCTCTTTTGTTGGATAATAAAATGGTGCCGATTTAGTAAACCCGTCTTCGTGTTGTCTTGGTGAACTGTGAACAGGCTATCGAGGTCCAGAGCCTGACAATTGCTATTGGCACTAGACTTCGTCCATATGTTCAATCAACACCCATGGCTGCAGAATCGAAGGACGGAATGCCATCGAGGAAGATGTCTGGAGCAGACAAGCAATTCATGTGCATTCCCTGTCACAGTACGTACAAGTGCGAAGGGAGCTGCCGTGCTTCATTACAAACTGCAGTGCACTCTGCAAGGAGTGGTTGATGGAGTGGAGAAAATGTTCTCGCTCTACCATTTTTCACTAGAAGGCAACACAAATTTGTCAGAAGCCAGTAATGATCCTGTTCAGCTCTGCTCATTAATCTACAAGGAACCCTCGTTACACAAATAATGGGGTTAATAGAGAGGTATAGTAGCAAAATCAAATAAATCATACGGTGATTTACAAGTGAGAGTGACTATACTTGATACATAGCAACCATATCAACCATATTTCTTGGCACAATGTTGATTTGAAACTGCTTACTTTCAGAGAATCCTTGACACAGCTTATCCTGCGACATGCAAGTCAAATGATTATAGACTCATTAAAAATAATAAGTAACTGCCCACAGCAATCAGTTATGATTGGAATAACATGAACTGGTTGCAGGCTACGTTGTTTTTGTCAGCACTAAGACGAGAATAGTCAAGGATAACGTTGGAAGTCACATGGTAGTTGGTGACGTTTGCTCCAATACGCAGTATCTGTAAAATAAATGGTGTAGAGTCAGACTTTATCGAGCAAGGAGAGGTGCGCAGTAACTCACTTTGATTTGTAACGACCATGTCCTACCTATTCCAACCAACTGGGGACATCATGTAAATGTGGACTTATGCATGTCCCCATTTGTGCACTACAGCACCATGTCCCCATTTGACACAAGACACACAAAAGCCTGGCGACACTCTCAGAAATCAATCAGAAAGATCCATGGCGTTACAGAGAGGGGAAGAAATCATCATCATCAGCAGTTTCAAACACAACGTTCACTACAGGTAATTAACCGGGCTGGCCTATTGAGTCTGCAGGCAAATGATAGTACTAGAATGTTAATATCTGCCACGAAGACCATTCGATGATCACCACAGAATGTGCTAATAAACAATTGAATATTCATTGATTTACAATTATGACACCTGTGCACACATCGAGTATTGGAATGCACAGATAGAGTAGGTGGGTTTGGTATGTATGGAGTATGTGATGAAAGTAATCTGATGAAAGGAGACTCTCAAAATAGAGTCTTGAATGAAATGTCAGCAGACATGCGAATTACCCCTTAGTAACAATGGAAAGGCCTATTTAGGCTAAGAATCCATTCACATGATTTTCGAGCAGTGCGATGCTGCATCCTTTGCTGTGACCAACACCGTGGAAACAAACAATGCTTTCAAGCGTCTGCCGCTCGAAAATCGTGTGAATGGACAACCAGCCTCAGAGTGGAAACGTGAATGCTGAGTGTGGCAATAAGGAAAGAAAAAAGCGTTTATTGCCATGTTCACATTCATGGTTGTGCTGGTATTAACCAATCTTAAAAGATCTCCTGGTCCGAGATGCAGCATATAGCGAAATACTGAAGCCAGACTTGAGAACGGTCATCTTTTTTCTGCAAATTGCAGCTAAGGTTGTGGAAACCCACCCCTTGAACATTTCACATTGATAATAATACACCTGGCCTGGCAAGATAGCCACAATCATCTGTCATATACACCAATGGAAGGAGACAGCAAGACTGATGTCTGTTGGGTCACCACCTAAGCTACAATCAAATGCAGGCATGTCATTATCAAGCCCATGGATCATGATCCTTGGAAGACAAAATGTTCATTAACATGATGTGCGTGTTCGTAGAGATGATTCATAATAACAACAATAGGGTGCTTATTGCCTTTCAAGGTCCAAACACACCAAAAACACACGTTGAATGCAGCGGAAAAACGCTGCAGTTCCACCCACATACATGGGTCACACCTCCCGCGTGACACGCTGTGGCATGGTCCTGCAATTAAAATGGCTGAACCATGTGTGTAGATAGCCGCACCCTGTGAGCATGCGCAGTGAGAAAAACCGCCACAGCAAGCGCACTGGATAACTACAAAAGTGATGAGCACGAGTCATTTTTTGCCGCGCGTCTTTGGTGTGGCCCTTTTATTGAAAACCCATTGAACCTATTTTCGTGGCAATGAACGCGCGTCGTTTTTCGCCGGCGTGGTTTTGGTGTGAACGAGCCTTCACAGTGTCAAAGTTGCTTCACATACACACAGTCTCTCCAGAAACCTTCTGGGGATCTCAAGAACCAGCTCATTCTTTAGCACTTCAATACATCCTTTCAGACTAATTGAGAGAACAGAGTAGCCTCTTGGTCACGAGTCCAATGTTCTTGCTACTGCACCAGTGCGCTCCCGGTAGATTACACATTCTTCTCAGCCAGCTGCAGTTTGTCACTTTCAACCATGGTGAGGGCATGGATCCAAAGGAATTTGGCCAACCAATGAAAAAAGATGCTGTATTTTAGCTGCATCTTTCAGCTGCCAGGAAATTGCGCTAAGTTTCTTGTGTTATAAGAAATATTTTCCCTAGGGCCTGGTTTCACTTACAATGCTCCCATTTGGTATTATACAAGACACCACAGCCCCCTTCTCTGCATCTGGATCCACCCCAGGGGCGGATCCACAATTTCGGAAAAGAGGAGGCGCACTGTGCTAGAAACATTAAAATCTGCTGTGAATTTCAATGATTTGCTCCAAATTTCAGAATTTCACGGTCAATTTTACAGATTTGTTGGCTAAAAGGGGGCACCCCCCCCCCCCGGATCCGCGGCTGACCCCCACTGTGAGTTCTAGGCATCCCTGAAAAAGGGAGCTTCGATATGTGCCTATACTTCACCACAGAAAAGATGGTGTTACAACACTATCATCAAACCAAGCAAGGATATTTGTCCCTTGTTAAAATATTCGATGATTATTGGCATCAGCTGTTTCTCCAGACTGATTATCCCAGATTACCAATTTTCTATTACATCATGTTATTAAAAAAAGTTTTAATAGCTATATTGGCATTAGAACAAGAGGCCTATAGACCTGACACTCAGCTGACATAACTCTCATTTCTTTTCCTGTACCGGTACAAAACCTTCCAGCCTGATCAACAAGCTTGGGCTTACCTGTCCAAACCTTTTTTGCCGATTGAGGTAGAAATATTTAATGAGATTATTACCAACTCACTACCATCCCAGCAGCATTGTCACTTTTTCCAACAGGCTCCACAGGAGATCCAACTCTTTCAATGAATTCCATGCTGTTTACAAAGATCGTTTCTATGGTGTATCATTCAAGGGAAAAAACATAAAACCCGCAGTGCGTATTACCGGAATTTATTTCACTAAGCTTTCAGGAACAGGACCTTTTAAACCTTTGATGGATTCGAAAATACCACAAGCTGACAATCAATCAAAATTATGACAAAAACACCAGTTCACAAGCAGAAATCAATGGCACTGAGGCATTTGAAACACTCCCGTTAATCGTTACATTATGTCAAAACCTGTCATAACCAAAAGGTGCAAAAAGCATTCGCATTACGAAGATCAAACTCTTTTGAACTCTTTGATGTTTGTAAAACCTGAGGCAATATTCACTCTTCATGTAAAATTTGTGTAGCATCACGATTTTTAATCTCAAAACGTAAAATACTCCTCATTCTCAATAGGATTCATTCAGTTTTTGTTAACAATGGTACAAACTCTTTACTCACCGTGACTGTGAATTTCCTTTGGATTGAATCCAAAGGAAATTCACAGTCACGGTGAGTAAAGGGCTATTATAGATCTGAATCATTCAGGGACCTTATTCACAAAGCCCCCGTAACGTTAAAGGCACGCAAATACTTTGTCAGGCTGACAGTGAACAATAGGTTGTCCGCAGATGGACAATAGTTTGCGCACTCCCGTAAGTTACGGGAGCTTCGTGAATAAGGTCCCTGATCTATTACAGCCAAGTGTGTAATCTTATTTGAATCTTAGCAAACACTGCTACAATTTTAGGGAACTTAATTCTCTTCAGATCTATCCAGATGCAAACTTACATATATCAAATTATAGGGATTATTAAAATTATAGGGAATAGTAGAGTCCAGATATGGTTTGACCCTGAACAAATTGCTCCAAAAGGTTTTTTGATGGTTTCTGGTTCTCTGAGTCATGCTTTTTAACATATTTTCTAAGAAAAGTGGAATGGATCAACGGCGGAGTGTCGCCAGCTATGAAGAGGTGAACTGAGGTTGATATTCAGCGTAAATCATGAAATGAAGGGTAGCCTCGAACTAGGCCTATAGCTCCTAAGTCCTTGAGAATTTACTATGGGTCCCTTTTGAAAAGTTGTAGGGATTGGTCTTCTCTCCCTATTCAAAACCCCGGAGGAGGTATATCGGTAATTTTCAGCCCTTTTGAGCAATGATCCTACTGCATATTCTTCACTGGAAGTGTCCCAATGCGTTAAAGCTGTCACTCAAAAAGTAAATTCATGAAAATGACGAAATGCACCCGGGTTATTCATGTACTTCATGACGTCATCAGTTATGTGGTCACGTGTATCTTGGCAAGACGCACGTGACAACCTTGGACGAAAATTTTCAGATCTTGGACGATATTTTATAAATTTTGCAAGTTGAATTTTTTTCAATTTGGTAAACTTTTTTTTAAAATTCTTGCAAGGATTTTTACATTCTTGGACGACATTTTTCAAAGGGACTGGAGGAAGAACACTACCATGTCCAAAGTGTGCATATTTCAGAAAATATTGGTCCGATTTGTATAAAATTCGCAGCGGTGATACTTGAATATGAAAGATTAACAATCATAGCTAAGACAATGCATTTTGATACTTAACAATAAAGCCTATTGTACACTGTTGAAACTCCCAAAAATGGTCATAACAGCAGGCCTTGGCCAGAGGTAACTGATTAGGCCTATTCTACATGAAAAATGTCCACCACATTCACGAAAAATGAGATAATTACCTGACAATTAGACTGGACAACTAAAGTTGGGTGCACTCACTCTTGGTAAGAGTCAGGGGCCATATGCATAAAACTACTTAAGTATGAAAATCCCAAGGGATTCCCTCAAATCACCACTAAAGTGGAAATCTTAACTTAAGAGAGATGCAGAAAGCTACTTTGGAATAGTGAAAGCCTCAAAATCACCCTTAACTCTAAGTGTGGTAACAGTTCCCTTAACTGACTCCTTAACTTCACAGTTGTGGCAGGCACAGGTTGGAATATATGCTATCCATGCTGTTTTTAATGCATGCTAGCCAAATAGGCCGGGGAAATTATGTGCTAAGCTACGGTGGGATAACATTGAACAGTGCCAAGGATTTTGATTTGACAGACCATGTATCCTCTTTCTGTCCTACCAATTTGGTAACCTATTTTTTGTTTTCCATCGTTAATAGCCATTTTACACAGTTCCAAACATACTAAAATGTCCATTACAGGATTGCCTGCAGTCATGTTCATGTACATGCAGCCTACATTTGAGAAACCTTCCTTAAGTGTAACACTCAAGAAATCTGGGAAACCCCTTGAATACTGAAATTTCATTGGCTGACACCACAATTCCTGGAAATACTTTAGTTAAGGGTTGCCCTTAGCTGAGTATGCCCTTAGTTTGTTTTATGCATACACCTTAAGCATGGCACTTGGTAAAGTGAAATCCTTAGACTTTAAGGGTAAGTTTTATACTTAACTTAAGGAAGTTTTATGCATATGGCCCCAGGCCCCGTATTCATAAAACTACTTAAGTCTAAGTATGACACTTATCCTTTGTTCAACACAAAAGATAAGTATCATACTTAGACTTAAGTAGCTTTATGAATACGGGGCCACATCTCCAACAATACGACATTTGCCCCTATGGTGTCATTTTTGCAATATGATTAGGCCTATTCACAGGGGCCTATTACCTCACAATGAACATAATTACGAGTGTAGGAGTGTTATCTGCAGAAGCAGTGTCACCAGAATTGAACATGTTGCATTATGTAAGACAAACACCAACATAACCAAAAATACACAGTAAGCTTACACTACAGACTGTATAATGTCAAGCAGGGTATGTCAAGAATGCCTTTCAAAGAATTAATAGTGAATGTATTGCATCATCGCCTTCTATTCATGCACCAATAAAATACAATCTTGACCGCAACTTGCAGTCAGCAGATCAGCCAACCATGACATTGTGGTTTATCTGGATCATGCGAAGTGGTGGTTGTTGTCATTCCTGCTAGCGAGCACACCCATTAGAAGTTGAAGTAAACATCATTGTTTTATCGTAATTGTGTGAAAGTAAGCGAAGATTTTGACTGGATAGTTAATGAGAAACAATGGGTGAAATGCATAAAAGCTAGTGGATGCTTTTACTTCAGATTTGTACAGCATAGTGTAGTGCATTTGTATTACAAAATCCAAGTAAAAGCATTTACTAGTCTTTATTCATATTATCCAATGACTGAATACCTATGCCGATTCTGAGGGGAAAAACAGTTATTTCTCTATTATTGTTGAGGTTCAAAAAAGCATTGTTTTAGGATAATTAGGTTTTTTGTTCTCTCTGCATGGTGACTGTTAATCTTTTGCTATCAAGTATCACCACTGCGAATTTTATCCAAATCGGACCAATACTTACTGAAATATGCACACTTTGGACATGGGAGCATTCTTCCTCCAGCCCCTTTGGAGCAAATTTTACAACTCTGAGTTTTTTATTGTGTAATGAATATTAAATTCTTGGACTGTACTTTTTTCAAAACACCTGAACGAAAAAAACCAGTCTTGAATAAATTCCGCTGCTTCACGCACAACCACAATCATGCTTTCCAAGCGCAAATGACGTCACGGCTTTAGAGATATACTAAAATTGGGAATAGGTATGGGTTTAAAAATATGCCAGAGGTGGCTTATTTCACCTCCCTAAAAATGTCGCATAGTAACCCAGTGTTCTGAAATGCGGAACTCGAATTAAAATGAGGCATTCACCAACTATGCAGGAAATTTAACTGGCCTTCTTCGCGCCTTCGAGTCATCGCGCCATCGAGTCATCGAGTCAAGTACAACAAGCCGAAAATTTGAACGATGAAGAGTTTCGAAAATGATATCGGCTCACCCGAGGAGGGTTCACACAGCTTCTGGGGATTTTGCCCGACGACTTGATTTAACCACTTGATAACCACGGAAACCCGGTTCCAACGAGCATCCAGCTGAAAGCAACGTTAAGGCCCAGTTGCACCAGCTGTGCTCAAAGTTAAGTTTGAGGTCGACCTCAACTGAGTAAATGATATGCCATTACTTTCCCCTACATAGCCGCGTTGACTACAATGCATATTACATCAGATTCCATTGGATGTAATCAACTGACATAGGAAATCCTTTCGTGAGGACGCCTTTTGTAACAGAGGAGCTCCTTTACAAAGGAAATGGATAAGGTCTATTCTGGAATCGATTTTGTCTGAGGCGTCCTCAGTAAGGATTTCCTGTAAAGAAAGGTGACGAAAGGGCGCCTCAGGCCTAAAATAAAGGAGCATTCTAAAATACGGGACGGAGTCCGTTTGACATGGTCCATGTCTTCTGCACGTACACCGGACTGTCTGACAGCTGCAGAACAGTTACAAAGTATCATTTGCAGAAGTTGCTTAGGAGCTGGATCCCCCTCCATGGCAACAGGTACAAGACAGTTGTTCTCAATTCTCCAGCCCCAATCAATCGGACACATCCCATCCATACCATTGTCTGATAGTAAGCCCGAAGAGAATAATTCTCACATGCGGAAAGAGTTGGAGGAAGTTTTTCAGGAGATACGAATGTCTTTGATATTGCAACCTTCTTTGTCAACGTTTTGTGGCGCAAGGACGGAAGGGATTCCCCTGATTTCCCTCTAAACAAATCCACCATGAACTGGCATCCAACTGTTTGCATCTGCCTCTTCGATTTGCCAGGAGAGCTGAAATATCTGGCACAGTTTTGCAGAACAGAATCAGGTTTTCTAAGTCTCTCGAGAGCAGGATTTTTCCCGATTCTGTGAATGCGAGAGGTACTGTCGCAACCGGTATATGCATGTAGAAATACCGGTTGATTACCCGGTACAGGTACTGTCTCCCAAAATGTCTCTCAGGTAGTTGATCATAAACCTTTTTGTTTTTCGTGCTTAATTTGGGAGTGTTCTTGCTCGAGCCAGCAATAAGCAGAGAATGGTGGACCTTATTGCTGAAACTCTGGAAGAAAAAGGATGTGAGGTAGTAAAAGCAAATTTATGTCACCTGTTGGACACTCCAAGAAGACCTACTATACGCTAGTTGGTGAGGATACCGACCTCCTTGCTCTTCTCCTGTATCATGTTGAGATGCCAAATGAGGGGCTTTACTTCCGATCAGACAAATTAAGCACGAAGAACAAAAAGGTTTATGATCAACTACCTGAGAGACATTTTGGGAGACAGTACCTGTACCGGGTAATCGACTGCTATTTCTGCATGCATTTACCGGTTGCGACAGTACCTCTCGCATTCACGGAATCGGGAAAAAGTCTGCTCTCCAGAGACTTAGAAAACCTGATTCTGTTCTGCAAAACTGTGCCAGAGATTTCAGCTCTCCTGGCAAATCGAAGATGCAAACAGTTGGATGCCAGGCCATGGTGGATTTGTTTAGAGGGAAATGGCAATGGTATGGATGGGTAAAGACGATGGGATGTGTCCGATTGATTGGGGCTGGAGAATTGAGAACAACTGTCTTGTACCTGTTGCCATGCAGGGGGATCCAGCTCCTAAAAATACTTTGTAACTGTTCTGCAGGCTGTCAGAGAGCACGGTGTACTTGCAGAAGATATGGCCTCCCGTGCACTCTTGCCTGTGGGCCATGTCAAACGGACTCCGCGTGTCATAATGCTGCACCTCTAATTCAGGACTCAGCTGCGGATGACGATCAATGGGAGGAGGAGGATTCGTAAAGACAATTAGATTACCAATTTGAATTAAGGAACTCATGTCATAAATTGACTTTTGATCTGTCTGCAAATTATTCTGCAGTAGAAAAGTATAAAATAAGTTCATTCTGAACCGAAAAATTCGAAAAATCCCTTGGACATGCTAATCGACGTATATTATGAGGTCATAAACGTCATTGTACGTCACAGAGACCCCCCACTGACATGAAAACCTGTCTATTAGATTGGCAATGGGCATATTTGTATCTATTGGTAATACATTTATGTGGTCTAAAATGAAGCAGAAAAAAGTTTTGTGTACATTGAAATTTCACATGGCGGCCATATTGAATTTCCAAAGTTTGACCCCTTTCCGGGTCCCCTTCGGATGTCAACTTTTAGTATGTTAAAAAGCATGCCTCAGAGAACCAGAAACCATCAAAAAACTTTTTGGAGCAATTTGTTCAGGGTTCAGTGATATATTTCACAGATGGACTGGACTAGAATGCATTATTACAATTTCAGGGAATTCTCTTCAGATCTATCCAGGTGCAAACTTACATGAATATCAAATTACAGGGAATGCATTGTTACAATTATAGGGAATTCTATTCAGATCTAGCCAGGTGCAACCTTATTAAATTATAAGGAATGCATAATTACAATTATAGAATTATAGTGAAACCAAAAATAGATCTATTTTTGGTGAAACATACATAATGCATATTTCCTTTTTGTTTCCTACTGTCTGTCACAACATTCTTCTCCAATCCACGCTGAAGTTGTCTCCAAAAGAAAAAGAAGAGAATACTGAAGCTGCAACATTTATCCCATTATTTCCAACACCTTCCCTTCAGCTCATCTGGCAAAATTTAAAAGATAATTTTGCAGTCTCACTTGGGAGTCTCAAGATCTGTTGCAAACGCTCAGAAAAACAGATATCATTTTACAGCTACTGCTCCAAACACCCCAATGAAACAAATTTCTCAATTGATGGCTTGCTCACCATGTTTGTCATCGATGTGATTACATCCCAGAGGGATACAGCATGGAAAATGATCAGCTATTTAAGATGGGAATTCGAGCAGGGAAATCTTGCAATTATTGCTTCATTTATTGATCGTCGCGGATTATATTCCCTGCAGATTAAAATCGTTGCAACTTATCCTGAATAAATGATAGCAATGACCATGTTTCTTGTTTCAATATTTTATTATATCAGTGTTCTCCACGGGTTTTGTGCTAAGAGGGGTGGCGGTGGGCTTGGTGCCGAGGAGCCAAAGGCGCCTTCTGGTGGGGGGTCTGGGGGTGGATTTTAGGTGCTCTGAGATGCGTTTTCTGAGCATCTGAGATGCATAATTGAGCGATCTAAATCATAAATATTAGGGCGGACGAATTTTTAAGAGGGGCGGGCCGCCCTTTTTTTAACTGGTGTGGAGAACACTGGATATTGTTGTTTGTGTCATGTTACTTTCAAGTCCACTCACAGAACACTCAATAGATACTGCGGATGCAAGTACATTAAAATCTTAAGAAATTCATCAGACGGAAGTACGTGATAAATCAAGTTGAATTTAATCTAAGAGTTTGTTCAGGAAGCACAGAATGGGAGAGATCATAAACAGGATTACTTTTATGGGATTTTCTTCAGAACTGAGGTTGAGGCTATCAACGCATGGCACCATTTCTGGAAGAGCAGGCATGAGGAAGAACATGATTTCGAAGAAATTTGTGTGACAAACATTGGATGGCTGATGATGACGATTATGTATGTTGGTACAGTGGAACCTCCCTTAACGGACACCTCTGCCAGGAGGACACCAATGTTCAGTCCCAAACTGGTCATTTCTATTCATTTCAACCTCTGTAATCAGGACACCTCTCAATTAAGGACACCATTTGTCAGTCCCGAAGGTGTCCTTAATAGAGAGGTTCGATTGTATACATATAATTGGTGAAAATCTATTTTAAGTTTTGGTGAAAATGTACCGTACCAATTTTGTCAAATTTCATGGTCAAAATCAACACTTTTCAGCCTGAGTGGTGGAAAAGCTGTCCACCACTGGCAGAAGCATGTGATTCTAGCTAACCGTGTGGCAGTTCACCAAAATGGAGAGATGCTGACATGAATTAGGCACTATGATGACTCTCTTTTTGTTTAATTCGAGAGGCAGTATGCCAACACAGATTTGAATATCATGTTCTACAATGTGCCTTCTCTTACACACCAGAAGAGTGGTGGGATCAGCCATAATTGCCTGAGTTTCTCAGGATGGTCAAAGGCTCTTGACCAAAGATTCAACAGAAATGGGTTATGAAGCCACATAACCAGATTTGGACAGCACTTCACATCACGCTGATATCAGCAGGCCAGTGAGTTCATGGAGACAACAGCACTATGAAGTGACATATCATCTTATAAGGCCATCTCGCCAGATTTATGAGGAGATAGTTGATCAGCCAATTGGAAAAATATATAAAAGATCAAAGAGATTATTGGAATATGGTTGACTGGTGATATATGATCCGAATCTGTCCAAAACACGTACAGCAAACCAAGAATCGGAAATTTCACCAAATACTAAACTCCCTACGCAGTTGTCTATTGTGCCCCCTTCGGTTGTTCTCCACAACTGCTTCACTTCGTAAAATTTGCCGTGTTGGTCAACACATGGCGCTGAGAGAGTCGACCAATGAGAGCGCTGAGCAACACGTAACCAAGCTTGTAGCCCCCTCTTCTGAGCTTCTTAATCCACCCAATATTGGTAGCCTATTGTATCTTTCCATCAGGGGCGAAACCAAAGCATTATTGGCCCTGGTAATTATGGAAGCTAGAGGCCATCTCAAGCTACTCCAATGTTGGTGATCTGGCTTGCCATCAATTATTGATAAACACTCAGGTAGTGTATTGTCCAAGGTAAATTTTTGATCTGTCAATGGTATGTGAGAGAGGAATCAGGTATTCCTGTTTACTACATTAGTGTGCATGAGCACATACCAACCATTTAACAATGTTAATAAGATCTGTTGCAATCAAGATCCCCACACAACCCGCCGACATCAATCGTGGCTAACATAAATATTGATGGGAAGATCAAACAAATATGCTATTAGCATGCCCAGCAGAAATGAACACATTCTAGATAATATTAATGGTACTTTGCAAAATGTAACATAAGAATTTCACCACAGGAAGCACCACATATCTATGATGTATTGTAATGTAGCTCACTTCCCCGCCTTCACTTGAGGCTTGCTCAAAGCATCTCACATTATCACCCCAAGCCAATGGTAGTTATCGGCTGAGCTACACTCCATATCGTGCTGGATTTGCAAGAGGTATAGATATGTTGTTGGCATCACTGCCAGCTCAGCACCCTTCAAGAATTGCTTTGAGCCGAGACACATGTTTCCGTAGTCCAGAAATGAGTGAATTCGAAGCTTGAGACTTGAGCAAAAAAAACTGGGACTTGCCCTTAAAAAATTGGTCAGGGCAGGGCTGCGGGCAGACAATTGTTTGGGAAGAGATGAACAGCAACTAATTGATTTGGAACCACAGGCAAAGGGAGATGTTCCGTGATTGGAGAAATCCCTGTAGATGTGATTTCGGCCATCTGGTAGTAACATATAAGCTCACAGCAGAAATTGATTACGGCTACTGATAACTGGCCAATGTACATGTACACCCTCATTAAGGAAAGGAGAAGGGTCATGCCCATCACTATACCATCGGAGGCTGTATTCGAATATACCGCCACTCATCCTGCAAAGAACTGGGAATAAGAGGTATTGGTTTGGAGTTTCACTGGATGAAAGGTATCCCATCAAACATTTTTTTGAACTGCACAGTCAGGACACAGTACATTGCACAATTGACTTCCCTTCTGCACCGCGCACCATCCGCGTACCACATGCAGGATCCTCGTATCTTCCGCGGACGTTGTGTGCCGTCATGGAAGGCAGGCAGTGAAGACATAACGTCATTTGCCTGTGGCGCACGGACGGCACGCAGAAGAGACACGTGACGCACCTGTACTATACGCAATGAACTGAAGCGTACCTTCTGCGTGACGTATGCGGAAGGTACGCGGATAAAGGTAGGTCAATTGTGCAACGTACTGTATCTGCATTAGACATAACCCTGGACACCACATCCCTCCCCGCCTCAGTTGGAGTTGCAGCCGTTTCATGTCCTACATGTACATCGTATTTCTCGCCACAAGAAATACAAAAGTATACCGTGCTGAAATCATGAAATGCATTAATGGAAACTACTATATTAATCATCAGATGTACTCAACTTAAGTGGCAAAAATCGGAATGTTCTCTCAGACCTTCCACCCTGGTGACATTGCCATTTCCGAAGAATTCTTTCCAATTTGTTGAAGTCACCCGTCAATTTGATTTTACCCAGAGAAGGCATCAAAGATGATGGATATTGAATTTGCTACATTCTAAATTGAATGAAATAAGATGTGACATGACGGAAGTTTTATTTAATTACCGGGACAAGAAGATATTTGCTATGTGTCAGGTAGTGTGTGGAGAAATCGTCATAAGCAATGAATGAAACAGAGACTCGCTGCACTTTACAACCCAACCATCAAAGAACTGATGGCAAATTTGTCATGTCGCTGAAGTGTGATCATTGAAAAGGCATAGTGCATACCAACCTGTGATGTCACAACGTAGCTGAAGGCGCATGCCCACAGGTCGACATTGTATCCTGAAGCAACTCGCGGCAACTAGCTTTCTGGCGATGGAAGCAACTCAGAGTGACTGATCAGTCGCCGACTTTGTCGACCAGAGCGCGCTTGCGTCGCGGAGCAACTGAACAGCATCATGAGCGTGCTGTTCAAGGTATAACTGCCAGTTGCTCCGAGTTACTCTCAATCCCTGAAATATCTACCTGTGCGTGGTGGTTTTTTATCTGCGACGGATCCGTCGAGTTGCTTCAAGATGCAACGTTGACCGGTGGGCACCTTGACAAAGGGAGCGAGAGCTAAGAACTGCTGATGAGGATGCCAAAACTAGAACCGGATAATGACAGGTGCTTATTTCTTAACTAAGAAAGACAAAAACCTCTAAAGATCTCAACTAAGCATAAGCTAATACTGATCGATAGGCACCTCAATAAATATTACTAAGATGAAAGATGAATCAAATTCCTTTCCACTCAGTTCTTCTTCATTTTCTATAAGGAGCCTGGATTGGTTTATCAAAGGCGGCCAGATCGCCTGCCAATTCTGACAAATATTGTGGAATCACATCCAATGATGAGCTCAAGAGAAAATGATGTGGAAGCTGATCTACTGCAATTTCCCAACATGTTTGCATCATGTTGCCAAGTATCCACAGTTTTTAAAGTAGGCAGATGATATACTTTTAACCCCTTAACTGTGTAATTTTTTTAGTTCTAATTTTTCTTTCTTAGAAAAATTGCCAAAAAAAGCATTTGACACAAAAGGTTCCAGATATGATATAATGTCGGGACGCGCCATTTCCTTGCAAAGCGTACTATTACGCCTTACGCAAGCTACGATCCTCAGGTGTTTCCGGAGATTCCTCGGATTTCGTAATGATGTAATATGACGTCCTACGCAGTTAAAGTAACTGAGGGAACAAGCACCAAAGATGACTTGGACGTGGAACATCATCAAAAGGGTCCTGATAACAGCACAACAAACTTCCCAGAATCCTAAGTTAATCTCCGCAACAACCTGTCAAATCATAATTCGCTTGTGGGTGGCGGATATCCATTACAACAGTCACATCCTGGACATTTCTGCCTGAGCAGCCATAATGGACCCAATGGCACTAACATCTCCTCCTGATTTCATGGTTGGCTGGATGCATGACAAAAGTGGAGAGTTTTAGGGGATGAGAGAGACAGGTTGACTCGGGGGATTCTCATCATCAATCCAACAACAGGTCATCAAGAGACAGCTTCTGTCAAGCAGACTCTTTCTCTTTGAGAAGCCCTGATAGTCTAGTGGTTATCACTGAGGTCCGCGGAGCAAGTGGCAGGTCCTGGGTTCGAACCCATCTCGGGTTATATGAGATAATCATCCCTGACTTTTCATGAGGACAAAGTAAGCTGTGGTGCCTTTGCAAGGGTAAGTAAAAGACCCCACCCAAGTGAGACATGAGTAGCTTGAGATGGCCTCTTCCATACTTACTATGGCCAATAGTGCTCTCGCTTTTATATCGGCCCTGACGTAATACAATACAAGACAATACAAATACAATACGGGTACTCTCTCATGCTTAGGTATTCTAGTGCGTGTAGAATGATTCAGGACAGTTCATGGCCTGTGGGGTAATTATGCTCGCTGTACACGTATCAAATTTTTCATCCAATTTTTTGGAAATTCAGATTCTGGGCCTCTTGGGGTTTCAATGTATAAACCCGCATGTAGGCCTTTATTGAGCATATTCAGAAAATCAGATGAAAAATTTGGTCGTGTATGGTGGCCTTTAGCCTAGTATTGATGATGTTGTTAATTGACAAGACCATTTCACCATAATTTGAGCAGAGAGAAGAGCAAAGATCTCAAAACACAAATTGTGAAATAGGTCCGACCAAAAATATCCTCTCATCTATTTTTGGTCCGAACCAATGAAAGCATTCATACAATTGATAAACATTATCAATTCAGTGTGAAGGGACATCATTCTCCTCTTCCTGTGCACGCAACAGCCAAACAAGTTATTTTGGCTCAAAATGTGACGGATCATACGAGGCAGAAATGCAGTGAGAAAACACACAAGCAATGAAATTGTCCAGAAAAAATCTTTAGAATGATCATGAAAAAAACGTTCCCCACAGGAGTCAACCCGATGCCCCCATCATCACCAAAGGAAGGGGCTAATAGAAAATGAATGTGCTCGGTAAGGCATTTAGGTGAGCTTTGATGAGGTTATGGCAATCATAGCGTAGGCTAAAAGAGGCATACATGATATATGATTCGGCCAGACTTTCCATTATTTGATCAATGTGCCAAAGCAGAAACCCCACAGTGTTGGGTTGATTACACATGACAAGATGGACGACCAGGCAACCAGGAAAGTGTCATACGCCTCCGCCATCAAACAAGGCAAAACCTGGACTACTTTTACCCTTTATTGGCCAAAATCTTTCATATCCACCCATATTTCAACCATAATGCATCATTCATGCATTACGTATACTCCACTGTTATATTCATGCATCAGGTATACCCCACTGTTGTATTCATGCATCCAGTATACTGTTATGCTCATTTCATGCATCAAGTTTGCATGAAACATGCTACTTTTTGGTTGAGTTGATTTGCCAAATGTGACCCTCTACAGCAAAACCAGTCGCATGTCGCTCTTAACTTGGCTGGTTGAGACCAAATGTTTGTCACTTTCAATAGGCCTATTGTCTGTCTGTTTATGAAATCTGAAATATATTTTTTCCATTCTCTTTTGGTGTCATCCCTTACCGAGGTTCCACTGTAATTTGTTGCGGATGACCTTCTGAACGACATGCGACTGGTTTTGCTGTGGAGGGTCACAAATATCATTAAAACCCAGTAATTTGCAAAGAAGTACCGTAAGGCCCCGATTACATAGAGCTATACGCTATTCGGTATTCGGTATACGCTACAAAATTGGACATGCACAATACGAACAAAAAGCGAATAGCGTGCCCTCAGAATAGTTTAGTCTTATGTAAACCACTCATGGAAATAACCTTGCTCGATTCAAACTATATGCGTGCCCTATGGAACGTGCCTAGAATACCGAATAGCGTATAGCTGTATGTAATCGGGGCCTAAGGGACACAGAAAGGATCAAAACCCCGCACATTATAGGTGTTGGAAATGCATATGCAATTTTGCCTGTTCTCAACCAATACACACTTCGCATCAGAATGATCAGCAACACCAAGCAACAAAGGCCACACCAGAGCTTGGAGACAAATTCTAGATAATTCCATTCATTTTTTTCTGACCATGACTCAGTTGCGCAATCTGCTCTCATGGCAAATTCAAGAGAAAGAGCAATTAGCAAGTGCATGAGACCTCATCAACAAACCAATTATGGGGTAATTCACGTTTAATGAGACTGTAGAGTGCAAAATGGAGAATCTATTAAGATTCAATTTGTGTGACATAGGGAATGACAAGGCAGGGATTTTCAAAATAATAGGAGACAGTGAGCAGATATGGTATTTGACAAAGACAACATACATCTTGCACTAATTGTTTCCTAGTCACCACTTTGCAACTAGAACCTGTTTGTATAACTAGAAAATGAGGTAATAACTGACCTTTCCCTCCTCTGCTGTCATTATAATCTGAGAACTGACAGTTTTGTTTCTTAGGACTGATATGAATTTTAGACATCCAGACCTCACATGCCTGAAAATTATTCCAGTCAGCATCACTCAAACCCATCTTCGATGAATCGAAGGCCGATCTGCTCTCCACTGCGTTACATCGCACATCACCCTTCGAGAAATAGACCAGTCGGCGGCGTATCATGGCACCATGCCAACTTTACCGGTCGACCAATCATATGACACTTTATATCGGGTCTTCGGCTACAACTCTTTGTACCACGATTCAAATTTTACAACACCGATTCTGATTGGCCTCTTCTTCTCGAGGCGGCAGATACGCCGTGAACCGGTCAATTTCTCGAAGGGTGATGTGCGGTGTAACGTAGTGGTGAGCAGATCGGCCTTCAATCATCGAAGATGCTCAAACCCAAAGCAACTTTTCTTAAATAGAACTGGGAGCTGAACGAATGCCAAATATGGCATTATCAGCTCTTTTGACAACATTGGACAGATTTTATGTTCTGCAGGAAAAAATGCTCGCTGTTAGAGAGAACTGGTCTCTATCACATGAGCAGCTAGCTGGTCCAACCAGGGATCTGGATCCTCAGATTTGACAGGTGCCGATGTTTCAATGGGAGACTTTACTGCCATTAGAGGGCACCACCAGTTACGGTAGCGGTCCTAGAACGTCATGGAATTTGACGTCACAGAGAAGAAATGCACTTCAAGACATCATCTATAATGACATGGACGCCATGGCGTACGTCTGTGATGTCAAGTTTTGTGACGTTCTAGGACCGCTAACAGGCGGCCTCTAACAACAGTAAAGTCTCCACTGGGCCACTCTGAAGCCCCATGTCAATTAGAAACCAACTTAGATCCCAAGGACAGAATTCGAACTTATACAAAAATTGTGCCAATGGCACTGTGCCCGCTTGGCTTGGAAGCAGTATTATGTTATGTATCCTATTTACCCTTGATAGAAGTTTGACGAAGATCCATCACTTTGTTAGGGAGAAAGAGCAGTTTATGTTTTTCTTGTTTTGGCCCCCTAGTGGCAAATTCAAGCATCAGATTTCACCGAAAATTCGTTTGTGAGTTGTTGTAATCAAGAGGTAGATATGTACGAAGTTTCAAAGCAACCATTACAAAAAGAGCCAACTTCGTAATTTCAGAAGAACTTTGACCCCTGTGACCTTGAAAAGTAGGTCAAATTCAAAAACTCAAGTGTTATCTTATGTATCCTCATTAGATATACCCATGATAAAAATTTGACAAAGATCCATCTCTTGGTAAGGGAGAAATAACACTTTTAGTGATTTTGGTTTTGGCCCCCTAGTGGCAAAGTCGAGAATCAGATTTCAACGAAATTTTGTCTGTACGTTGCTATTACCTAGAGGTAAATGTGTAGAAAGATTCAACACAGTAGTTCGAACCATTATCAAAATACAGCCCTTTGAAATTTTTCACAAAACGCCCCCTGGAGGCCAAAATTGGAATCCAACCACGCTCAAAATCGAACTCGACCTAGATATTAGGCCCATATACACACCCACCAAAGATCAAAAAGATTCCTCAAAAAATAAAGGCGCTAGAGTGCTAACAAACCAAAAGTTTACGTACGTACGTACGTATTGACGCACGACAGACCACCACTCAACGACCCCAACCACAGCTTAAGCCCTGCTGGGCCTTGCGGCCAAGCGGGCTAATAAAAGGAACAGTCCTGTATTATTAGTCCAACATGGCAAGCCCCTTTTAATGTGTAGTATTATGAGATTTCATTTGTCATACAGCATGATTGGATACTTTTCATTAATTCGATAATGCTAATGAGATAGTCAATATCATTGCATATTCTTGTAACATGGAGTCCTGTTGGCCTTGATCGGACCATTATGTCCAGAAAATTCATTGTGTAACAGGGTAATAAAACATGTACAATGTATGATGCTTTCTTCACAAACATCTAAGCAAAGCCGCTAGATATTACCAGAGGTGATTTGGGGGGGGGGGGAAGGGGCACAAGCGGTACTCCCNCTCCCCATGCACCCCCCCCCCCCACACACACACACACACATTTAAGCGGAACAACAATTTTAGAAACTGTTGTTTTTTTTGCCACGAATATATCTTCACAGGTTGCAGGAAAATGCATCCAGAGCACTGTGACGTGTTTTTCAAATTTTCCTGGGGATGGCCCCATCAACCTCTCCTCACCGGCCTTCAGCACTCCTCATGCAGCTGTGCCTCCCCCACTGGAAATCCTAAGTCTGCCCCTGATATTGATCTGCACAAAACAAAGTTAAGGTTTCTCCTTCATTTTTCATCTGAACCATCTTCAGACATCCTTCAGCAGAATGTAACAGACTCGACATCTGATGTAAATGTGCCCATATCTCAACTCAGAGAATGTCAAATCATTGCCATCAGTTCTTCATCATCTACTCTTCAAGAGAACTGCTACTAAGTCAGAAACATAGTTAAGAAGGACATTTTTACGTCAACGATGTCTCCGAATGCCAATACCGATGATTACTTTCTTTTTAATATTGGAATATTATTTTTAATGTTGGAATATATATTATGTCATAAATTTTGCACTTCAAGTCAGAGGAAACCTGATTCATCTTAATCCTGTAGACGTGTACGTATTGTCATCAAGAAGACACTCCTCTATACACGTTTCTTTACAAAGCCTGTCGAGAAAGGTCTGCAGGCCGTCGGCAAAGAGCATCATCGCAGCGCACAATGGAAAGTAAAGGTAAAACGATCCTCCTGATTAAAAAGAGAAAGACGAGCCCATCCTTTCAACATCTAAAATTACTGTCTTGCTGTGCTAAGTGCTTATCACTTGCTAGCAGTTGCGATGTATGTTGGGTATATAGACAGCCGTACATCTTAGCAAGTAAAAGGATGCGGCCAGTCGGAGAATAATCGAAATAGAATTGTACAGTAATCAATAAACATTTCCTGGAAAGTGGAAAGTAATATTCATTACCTTTTGAAGAAGCCGCAGCACTTGATCCTTGGACACGAAAACATTTTGACAACAGCCTCTAGGAGTTGTTTATCCAAGTTAGAATTGGCTATCCATGTTATGCCAGTGCCTGCAGAGAGAGAACTGACAGGCTGGGTCCGTAATTGTGTTGATATAGCCCAGCTGGGCAGGGAGAACCGGAGGAGTCACAGAGCGAAATTACAGCCGTGAGAGCTTAGATCTGTTGGCACGTTGGCATCCCTAAGACATGTGTCCCTTGATTGGTCGAGAGCATTTTAAGACGGAATATGGTTTCCGTGAGTTGCTTGTAACTCACGGCCAAGGATAATCAATACGTGATCCATTTTTATGGTTCAGGTCCATAATGCTACTTGCATGGAGGAAATACTCTCAAGTTGGATTATAGGAATGTCTATAGCAAATTAATAACACCGGGTGGTCGGATAAAGATGGAATGTCAGTCAGGCTTTGAGACTTTCTTGGCTAAGTCATATTTCCAAATGGAATCCGATAGAATAAGTAAAGGGTCATACATCGATCGCCATCTGCAGAGTCAGGCAGGTCCAACAGGACATGCTGGACAATCCTGAATGTTTTATCTTGCTTTACCACTTCAATGCTCTGTCCCGGTGTAACAGGACATGATACAGAGTGTCGCGTCCCGGCAAACTGGGACAACCTCCTTGTTGCAACATGAGCTTTAAAGCATTAATGGCATCATCATGATGTCACCCGTAACGTAACACTGATGTCAGGTCGGGCTACAATTCCCTGCGTTGCGACGGAACAGTCAGCATCAAGGCTCATCGTGGAACAGGTGACATCTGAGGCAGGGAATTGTAACTCGAATCAGGTTGACTGCAATTGGATTATGCCCGTCGGGATGGCAGAGAAGTTGAACATGTTCAATTCTTGCAATTCGTGATCTTTTGGATTAGCGACTGATCCCGATTGTCGCAGGTGAGATGCAACTGCAGCCAGGTCACACCATATCGGCGACTACCGGTAGTTTGTTCCACAGCATCATGACTCAGATGCAAAGTGGTCCGGAAAAGTGTTTGCCACCTATTTTCTGCCGTCGCAAGGTTGACCTGACAGGGTCCCCGCCAGAGGGTACTTTGGGTACAAATATAGTACCCTAAAGAAATTTGAAGGTACGATATAGTACCCTGAAAAAATCACTTCAGTAATGTTTTTCTTAAATTTGTTACATTTCAAATGCAACTTTCATGCAGAAGGAAGACTAATTTTGCATTTTGGAGTGAAAAAAATGACTCTGGAGGCCATTACTAACAGAAAAAAAATTTTTGAAAAAAAAAAATTTTCAAAAAAAAAAATTTTTGAATTTTTTTTTCTCCCCCCCTACCCCAGGTCGTACCCTGGAAAAAAATCCTGGCGGAAACCCTGCCTGACATCAGCACAAACCTGCAGTATTCAGGACAAAAATTACCCCCCGATTGGGTATGGTAACCTCGCATGCACCAAGAGCTCAGATGCGCCAACTCACTTTCTGTAGCCCAACATAATATGGATAGCCAATCCTAATACTGAGACTTCCAAAAACATGATGACATCTAGTAAACCCCTCGAACCAAAAGCTACAATATTGGATAAGACACCCAAAGCCATGGCAGAAAATGCCAAGAGATCAGGCCGACACAGCTCAATGCTTGGATACACACCCGCGTCTCCTTTTTTCGCAAGGCAGTTTTTTGAAGAGAATCGTATTAGTTGTGATTGTCATCTTGCAGCATCAGATTACAGTAGGGTTACCCAGCATCCCACTAATCAGATAATCAATGACAGCTTTTTTTAACGGAATTTTTTCTCATTTTACAAAGCTAATATTGTCAAGCAGTTGGCAATAAAGCGCATCAGGAAGTGGAATAAAGTTATACTTCACCACAAAAAAATATCCGTGGAATGGAAAGAAAGCAATTCAATCAATTGAAAAGAGCGATTTCTCTGTATGTATCCAATCAACTTAATTTGAATGCAGCTTGATCTGGAAGTGTTCATAAGTTCCGTTTTTTCTTTGAAAACGTGACATGTAATGAAGGACAGCAAAAGTGACAGCACTGTTTTTCCTATACTGGCAAAAGGTTATGATGGAATGCAACAGAGATATCTGCTCTTGTGGAATCCACACCAAAGGCTAGCTTTCCATTTACGCGATTTTCGAGCGGCAAACGCACGAAAGCATTCATTTCTGCACTGTGACCAACGCCACAGAAACAAACAATGCTTTCAAGCGTCTTCTGCGAGAAAATCACGTGAATGGAAAGCCAGCCTAACACTTTGCCCCTTAACTCTTTCAATCCCGGCCATTGTTGGAAAAGACTGTCTTTTTGCAGGGGGTCCGACATGGGTCTAGTAATTTTGCTCTTACTCCTTAACCGTGCATGATTTCGAGGCCATTTTTTAACTGTGAATAGGCAAGACCACGCTGGTTATTTCATTCGTCAATGAAGCCCCTGCGACGCGGCGTTCTCACACAGTCGCGTTTTGAAATGGCCAGCACTGCCATTCGACAGGGCCAGTTTTAAGCACACTGACGTACAAATAAATTTGCCAAATATTTCTCG
>NMRB01001119.1:205990-222675 GCA_002633025.1 Notospermus geniculatus | reverse complement strand
ACACTGTGAGGTTGTGTGGCAGATCCATTTCTGGGGTTACTTCCCCCCTGTCCAGGAGGAAGCCTATGGGGTCATGTCCATGGACACTGTGAGGTTGTGTGGCAGATCCATTCTGGGGTTACTTTGTCCAGGAGGAAGCTTATGGGGTCATGTCCATGGACACTGTGAGGTTGTGTGGCAGGTCCATTCTGGGGTGACTTTGTCCAGGAACTTTATGGGGTCATTGGATCCATGGACACTGAGAGGTTGTATGGCCGATCAATTCTGGGGTTCCTTTGTCCAGGAACCTTGTGGGGTAATATCCAAGAACATTGTGAGGTTGTGTGGTCGACACACCCCTCCTGCTTCAATGCCATTTGGTGTTTTGACCAAGTTGACTGACTGAGTCATAGAAAACAGGTTGAAAACAGTACACCGGTACCGGTATGTAAACAAATCTCAATAACTTCCATTTTTGTACAATACAATCCCTATACGTGTATGCACGAAAGGATTCAACCTGCAATTGCTGTGCACCATAAAATGTATACAGTGTTAAATTAACTGGTGGTTTGTCTCTGTCAGTTAATCCTATACACCCATACAATTCAACATGAAATGGACGTGACCCCGGAGGACCCACGATCAACCAGGGTCTTGTAATTGCCAAACAACTCAACCATGCTCTCTTCGATAGGCTGCTTTTGGATATCTTTCATAGGTGAGGCCTACCAAGGGCCCCTTCAACCTGGTATGTAAGTTTCCAGAGCAATTAGCGAGTTTGAGATCCGCTACGTATACGGATACTTATGATCCATTCTGGGGTTACTTTGTCCAGGAACCTTATGGGGCCATGTTCATGGACACTGTGAGGTTGTGTGGCAGGTCCATTCTGGGATTACTTTGTCCAGGAACCTTATGGGGTCATGTTCATGCACACTGTGAGGTTGTGTGGCAGGTCCATTCTGGGGTTACGTTGTCAAGGAACCTTATGAGGTCACTAGCAAAGTATCCATCGAATAATGGGTCATGGCTTGCAATGTTATCCAGAGTTATCGGGACCAGACGATAGGCCCATGATAATTCTGTTGATGGTTATGAGTATTGAAGTAAGGGAAGGAGGCAAGAAATGTATTATTGACGTTACATGTATGTTATTACTAAAAGGAAAAACGCTGTATTGAATGAATTGCAAAATAGCTGTCGCTGCAGTGCAGCTGCTGTCTGTAATCACAACTCGCTGCCGTCCAAAGGAACTTTTGTACAGAAGTACAAAGTTTCTTTGTACGCCAGCGAGTTGCGATTACAGACAACCGCTGCTATTTAATCATCGCAGTAGACGTTGGCTTATGAGTGTGTCATTTTCATGTGTTTATAATTCATAATTATTTCCACTGTGTGCCACTTAACTTTGTTTTCACTGCAAACAATACACATAAATAAGCTCCCTTTGTTGATTTCTGGGCCTCAATCAGTTCCAATGCCTCCAGCATACCGGTACTCATGCGTTTAGGACTAAGCCACGTGACCTCACGATCCGCAATAGACCTCGAATGACATTATGCTGCCTAGCGGCGGGTCCCGGTATCACTGCGTCCTGTAGCTACCCCGGCAGCATGACCAGTGTGAGGCCCACTGTGCCAGGGACGTGCGCGTCAGCTCCTTGTAGGCCTATCCGGGGAGGCCTACCAGTATTAGGGAGTTT
The DNA here is from genome assembly GCA_002633025.1 of Notospermus geniculatus. Taxonomy (NCBI): domain Eukaryota; kingdom Metazoa; phylum Nemertea; class Pilidiophora; order Heteronemertea; family Lineidae; genus Notospermus; species Notospermus geniculatus. Next base: position 220,991 of record NMRB01001119.1, on the reverse strand, counting down.
TCGCAAAGCCCCCGAAACGCCAACGCGAACGTCTATCCTTTTGTTCGGTGCTCTCTTCGTGGCATCGAACAATGGGTTTAGCGTTCGCGTTGGCGTTTTGGGGGCTTTGCGAAAACTCCCTATTCATAACTCCACGTTTTCTTGAGATTTGTGGTCTAACTTGACATCATAGGCCTACATTGTGCAAAGGCTGGGACATGACATGCATGAGTGGAAGGCGTGTCAATCATCTGGTCTATTCTCAAGTCTCTTCGGTCGTCTCCTTGGTAGTCTCCTCAGTCGACTCCTCTATAATATCGCCTCGGTCATCTCCTCAGTCGTCTCCTCTGTCATCTCCTCAGTCATCTCCTCTGTCGTCTCCTCTCTCGTCTCCTCAGGCGTCTCCTCTCTCGTATCCTCATTACAGCCTTTGTCTCGCACAAGCTCAAATAAAATCTTTCATGCATGATTTGATGAACTTGCGTGAGACTGTGGATGTAATGAGTTTGTTTTCACTTTTAATACTCTTTGTTGTTTCCCAGATGTGGTCTACCATGGGATTGAATCTACTCCAGCCCAGTCTACCTCATCTGATGATCTGTGTGTGATGTCATCGAGTTCTACAAATGATGAACCATCAGCTAACGCTTCTGATGACCCTGATTATGAGATACCAAATCTGTTGGATGAGATGTCTAATGATGAAGGTGATGATGAAGAGATGGTTCCAGAAGAGATGGAAGTACCCTATGCAAGGAAAGGTAATGCATAAGAATTCATAGTCAACCTGTACATCCAGTTTTTGTCTTAAGGTGGCTCTCCACGTGACAGTTTTCTTGCGCAAGTTGGCTCACAATGGGCAATTCACCATTATTTGTTCCTCGCGGGCTTACGCTGGGACCAATGACAACTGCTCGCAGTTAGAATTGCCCATAGAGAGCCAACTTGCGCAAGAAAACCCCAAGAAAACTTGCTCTCGTGACTGATGTTCCTTTGGATACTGCACTGTGCTGACATTGGCGGTCGTTAGGGATGTTCACAATTGAATACTGAGGGGCTTTAGTGTATCCATGTAGGCCCCCTACACCAGTATGTGGGACTCTAAAAATAATGTGCCAGGCTAAAGCATAAACTTCATGTAATGTACTTGGCACTTCTTGACATTTTTTCCTCTCCAGAAAAACCACAGAAGAAGGTTACGAAGCATGCGCCAAGACATCATTGGACTGTGCAAGAAGAAGAGGAACTCCGGAAATTATTCAAGAGCTTCTTCCAAGCCAAGAAAACCCCTAGGGCTCATGAAATTGAGCATGCCATCAAAATAAGTCGCAAGTCGAAGGGCCTTGTCCACAGGCAGAAGACAGATAACATTAAAAAAAAGGTCAATAATATGATTGCGAAAGAAGTGTAAGCTACATGCATCATATTTGTCATAGAGAATTCATAATCCTCTCTAACCCTGTAATTTTTTTAAGCTACATAATCTGCTTCTACCTGAATTTCACATGAAATGATAAAGACAGTTGTAAAAAGTTGGAGGTCAAAGACAGAAAATAGAGATCAATGTAAAAAGGCAATACCGGTATAATACTTGGCTGGATGGGTGGTGCTTCCGGTTGGATTTGTGTGCATGTGTGCAAATACCCTAGAATCGGTTCTAAGACATCACTGCATGATTTTTGATTAATGACGCCTACTCCACCACGTTGAAGTAATGTTATTCATAACTGGCATTTGCCACAGGCCTGTGAATAGCGCCGTAAAGGTGCTATTACAATGGAGTGTTTTGATGTCTTAGAACCGATTGTAGGTTTTCTGCCAATAATATATCAATCGAAAATATAGGTCTTCAGTATCTTATTGTCGAAATATTGAATGATACATCACTATTAAATCCTTGTACCTGGTTATTTTTAGCTTAACTTGGTGAGCTGTTGCAATGACGTGTTGTCCGTTGTTGTCATCGTCTGTTTGCATGGCACATTTTGTAACCGCTTGGGCAATGGGAGACTTTCCTGCCGTTAGAGGCCGCCTGCTAGCAGTCCTAAAACGTCACAAAATTTGACGTCAAAGACGTAAGCCATGGTGTCCGCGTCATTATGGATCACGTCATGGCGTGTACTTCTTCTCTGTGACGTCAAATTTCGTGACGTCCTAGGACCGCTAACTTGTGGTGGCCTCTGACGGCAGGAAAGTCTCCCATTGATGTGAAATGGCTCACAATGAATTTCCGTCTACCAATTTGACTCACGGCAATTTGTCACTTGCGGGCAGAAAGCAAGAACACAAAAAGTGCTTTAACTCCGGGTTTAACTCCTTAACCAATGACTGGATTCTCAACAAATTTTTATGGTATGTGTATCATAATCTTGTAAGGGTGCATCGTACATATTTTTGACTTGACATACTTTTCAAGGTCACAGAGGTCAAAGTTCATGAAAAAGTGCGAAGTCAGCACGTTTCATTGCTTTTTGATGTGGGATGTTTCTCCTTTGTATGAAAATGTACCTGCGTTGTACCCTCTACTTTTCCCCCAAATTTCGTACAATCTTATTCTCACATGGTGGCCGAAGGAAAATTACAAAATGTGCTATAACTCATTAACCAATGTATGGATCCATACCAAATGTTTATGCCAAATCACCTGAGACCAGCATTGCTGCAAATGACATCTTTATTTCTTCGAGGTGAGCAGATGGTCCGTGGACCATTTAATTTGTACTGACCTTTCACACATGCCCACAACCAGAAGCCTGTGTATCCACAATTTCAATTTGCGTGATTGAAGTACTAGTATTGCAAAAGAGATGAAGGTTTGAAGCATCCACCTGTTATCTTCAGTCTTGGCGACATGTATTTTAAATTAAAAGGAAATTGAATTTCATTATAGGTTTGGTATCGCCACTAGATAACTACTGTATTTCTGCTCCTTTTACTGGCATGCGGTTATAAGCGGAAAATCACACTTTTCTTGCAAAAATTGCTCACTCACCGGCACCTTGCTCATACAGGTGTAAAGTTTTTCAGTGTTCCCGTGTGTCAGTGTTCCCCCTATTGTTGTGGAAACACTGGCAGATAGATCGACACGTTTCTCTGTGTGTACTTCATTGTCGAGTCGCAGCTTATTCCGTCAGACAACAGCAGGCGAACACTCACAGATGGGGAACGCTCAAAAACGTTACACCGGCACCCACTTTGTAATCAGCCTTTACAGCTGACTAGGAATTCTAAAACTAAGCCAACATTCCAAGGTTATAAACATGGCAGCAAGCTGCAGAATAATTTTTCAAAGATTTTGTAATCTAAGGTCTGTTCATGGCAGTTATTTGTGATTTAATGGCTTGAATTTGGTGTCTTGATCTTTTATCTCAGGCTCAAACTTACTTGCGTGTCTTCTGCAATAGGGGAGACTCAAGCTTTTCAGATTCCTCTCAACACACTTGCTCCGATCAAGTGATGCCTTCTAAATGAATTCTTTCATACAGGTATGGGTGTCCTCTTTTGGACAAATACCGGTAATTGCCATCCAAAACATATGCCACATGTAGCCGTTTTTAGTACACTGTGCTTAAAGATGAGGTGTGCTCATACTTGTTATAAATGAACTAAACAGGGGTGAGGAGAATGGCTTTATGATGTTTACAGAAGCTGTTTAAAAAGCTCAGCCACTGCTTTGGTTTGAAATGAGAGTCAAACTGGTTGACACAAGGTTATATGTTTGGTAAAACTATCGCCACATGTTGTGCTTATAATTGGGGAAAAAAGTCGATCAACAATGCACCTAAAAAAAAAATTGTCACTACATGTAGTGCTTAAATGTGCATAAGTAAACTACTTATGAGTGCTCAATCTAGTTACATAGGCGATTTGCACTGCAAGCTTAGTTGGATTGATACAAAAATGTAGCACGTTGAGCCATGGGATGGGGTTCTACAGGTGGCCCAATCAAAAGTTTGGTGTGGTTCAGTGATTTTGATTCTAACTGAAACATTGGGTCATATGAATAAAGACTAGTAAATGCTTTTACTTGAATTTTGCAATACAAATGCAAATGCTGTACAAATCTGAAGTAAAAGCATTTGCTAGTCTTTATTCATATGACCCCTTGTCTCTGGCTGTCTTACTGTGACACCTTTGTTTTCCCACCCTGTAGAATCTCTACCCATTTGAAGAAGTTTGCATTTTGTTCGGCATTGATGTTTGGTATAAATGTACTAACAGACATGGCAGCTGAATGCAATAACGTATTACTGAATTCATTTCATGACATATTGCCTGGAGAGGAAAAAAAGCTGCTGCAAAATTTCTGGATATCATTATGTTTACATGTTTTTTCCACTCTGCCTATGAGCGATGGCATCAGAGATGCTAATTTGTTATGGCATCGGAGATGTTGATTTGTTGTGTTAGTGCAAAAGAGGTTCATTTTTTATTGTTTACCCATCTGTTGGTGGGTTTTCAGCAGGCTAAGGTACGGTACCTGGAGTGAAGACAATTGTTTTTCAAGCATTTGGGACCATGCAAACTTTAATTGATGGATTAAAAAAATTACAAAAAACATGAAGTGGTGAAGAGCAATGTTTTCTGGATATCATTACGTTTACATGCTTTTTTCCACTCTGCCAGTGAGAGGTGGCATCAGAGATGCTAATTCGTTATGGCATCGGAGATGTTGATTTGTTGAGGTTGTGCAAAAAAGGTTGATTTTTATTGTTTTCAGTAGGCTAAGCTGCCTGGAGTGAAGACAATTTTTTTTCAAGCATTGGGAATCCATACTGTTGGGGCCATACAAATTTTAATTGATGGATTAAAAAAAATAGAAAAAACGAAGTGGTGAAGAGCAAAGTTTTCTGCATATCATTATGTTTTACATTTGGTTTTCCTGCTGATGAGAGGTGGAATCAGAGATGCTAATATTTGTTATGCCATCGGAGATGTAAATTTTTTGTAATCGCATCAGAGATACTAATTTGTTGAGTTAAAGTTGATTTTTTCATTGTTTACCGTCCTTTGCTTGGTGGGTTTTTAGTATGGTACCTGGAGTGTCAACAATTTTTAAGCGTTTGGGCAGTTAAACTGTTGGGACCATGCAAATTTCAATTGGTAGATAGACTAAAAAAATCAAGTGGCGAAGAGCATTTTCTATATATCAGTGTTTTTCCACTGCTTGACGCAGTGATCCCGGGACCCGCCGCTAGGCGGGATATGTCATTCGAGGTCTATTGCGGATCGTGAGGTCACGTGGCTTAGTCCTAAACGCATGATTATGCTGGAGGCATTGGAACTGATTGAGGCCCAGAAATCAACAAAGGGAGCTTCTTTATGTGTATTGTTTGCAGTCAAAACAAAGTTCATTTTCATAGAATAGGATCGGCGACGTTGTTCTGAGAAAAAAAGTTGGAATATTTGTGAAAAAAAGCGATGAAAAATCGATACGCACGAAATGCAACGTCACGAAAGTTGTGTACACTCTCCAATACCACCGCTCTTTGCCCTGGAGAATGCACAGAACTCACATTTCTATGACGTGTACAATATCAGTGACGTCATTCCAATAAAGTCAGCCAATCTCTCAAGTTTGGCATGATTTAACAAATTGGTAGAACTTTAGAATCCCTGATCAGCATGGTCAGACATGTCAGAACAGAAGTGGCACACAGTGGAAATAATTATAAACACATGAAAATGACACACTGATAAGCCAACGTCTACTGCGAGGATTAAATAGCAGCGGTTGTCTGTAATCGCAACTCGCTGGCGTACAAAGAAACTTTGTACTTCTGTACAAAAGTTCCTTTGGACGGCAGCGAGTTGTGATTACAGGCAACAGCTGCACTGCAGCGACAGCTAGGCCTATTTTGCAATTCATACAATACAGCGTTTTTCCTTTTAGTAATAACGTCAACAATACATTTCTTGCCTCCTTCCCTTACTTCAATACTCATAACCATCAACAGAATTATCATGGGCCTATCGTCTGGTCCCGATAACTCTGGATGAGAGATGGAATCGCAGATGATAATTTGTTATGGAATCATCAGAGTTGCTGATTTGTTGTCATGGCATCATGAATTGTGGAGTGAGAGTGATTTTTTCATTGTTTACCATCTGTTGCTCGGTGGGATTACAGTATGGTACCTGAGTGGCAACAATTTTTCAAGTATTTGGGAAGTTGTACTGTATTGAGGCATTTTTTAAAGAGGTTACGTAATGAATACAATTGTTTCGTTTCTGTTGTTTGTTCACCCTGTACAAGATGATAGTTGTAATAAAACTCCAGTCAGATGCTGACTTCATTATGTCATTGGCCATTTTAAAAAAATAAACTTTTTTTGTTTCTGGATTTTTTTAGTTCTTTTTTACCAGCATCAGGTAACTGCCCAAAAGAAAGCTTCTGGCAAAGAATATTTATCTGCATGGACACAGTCAAGTTCAGTGGTGGGGAGGAGTAACTTTGTCCAGGAAACATATGGTGTCATTACATCCTTGGACACAATGATGTTGTGTGGCAGATCCATTCTGGGGTTACTTTATCCAGGAACCTTATGGGGTCATGTCCACTGTGAGGTTGCGCGCAGCTCGTTGTAGGCCTGTCACTGTTATTATAAGAGAAAACAACTCATTTTTTGTCATGCCCTCTGCCATACACCAATCGAACTCGTGAAGTTATCTGATCGTTACCCGTCGTTCAAAGTGAAATTGACATGCGTGCCAGTCACCGGTGTGGTACATACGTCACTGTTTGCTTACGTCACCAAGGAATGACGTCATAGGCACGGAAGGGAACCACGGCAACGAATAAAAATGCTTAAAAGTACCACTTTCGCATATCTTTTTTCAACATCGAAAGCACCAGAAAGAACCTAGTCCGAAACGTAAGCTTCCCGTTGGAACCATAGTGTCACAGCCCTGGGGCGGTAGTTTTCGCATTTACCTGCCTCCAAAAATCGGCCTGCTCTTTATTATGGACACTGTGACACTGTCCAGGAGGAACATTATGGGGTCGTTTCCATGGACACTGTGAGGTTGTGTGGCAGAGCCATTCTGGGGTTACTTTGTCCAGTAACCTAATGGGGTCATGTCCATAGACACTGTGTGAAGTTGTCTTGCAGATCCATTCTGGGGTTACTTCGTCCAGGAACCTTATGAGGTCATGTCCATGGACTCTGTGAGGTTGAGTGGCACATTTGCTAAACAGAGCCTTAGGGAATATGTTGCAATTCAATTCAATTCAATTCAATTCACTTTATTGCTCAACATTGAATAATGCATACAGAGCACAGAAAATACAAAAGTGTTAGCATTATTTATACATTGCGGACGGAGTGATCAAGTACAGGAAACCAGAGGGCAGTGTTTATAACAATAAAAAGGATTTTTTCAAGTAGTCTGCTAATCTTATCAGTGTATTAGTGGGTGAATTGAGTAACTGCACAAATTTAAACATGTTAGGATTCGTAAAGAAGTACATCGGGATATATTTTCTCCTTAAATTCCTAAAAAATGGACATACTAAGACATGGTGATATTCATTTCCAATATCTCCGTTATTACATTTAGTACATAACCTGTTTTCTCTAGCAATGTTTATGAAACGACCAATTTCAATCTGTAATTTATGGTTGGAACATCTAAATTTACACAAAACAATACGCTGTCCTAATGGGAGAGAGAGAAGATATTGTTCTATTCCCCAGTTAGTCTTGATTTCGCGATAAGTGGCAGCCTTTGAGGATTCTAACATAAGTCGGTGCCAGTTTTGTATGAATTGATCTTGTAATCTAATCTTCACCATTTGTCCTAAATGTTTTACATTTAAAAAGTTATGCGACATCCAAACATCTCCCATCCCACAGTTTTCTAGAATACTTTTCACATAGGAAATCCATTTCACAGGGACACCATTTAAATGCTTGGCACGTACAAAGCGGTACATTTTCCCCGCTAGAGATTGCTCCCTAACGACTAAATTCCCCCAAAACTTTATGGCTTTAACTTTGATTTGTATCTCAAGAGGAAAACGTCCCAATTCCCCATATACCATGACATTTGGAGTTGACCGTTTCAGTTTTAAAATATATTTACAAAACAACAGATGAATTTTTTCTATTACATCAAGACTTTCGTAGCCCCATATTTCACTACCAAAAGATAAAATAGGTGAGACCATGGTGTCAAAAAGTTGAAATGCAACGTCGATATCTAAAGATTGTTCCTGAACCTTTTGTAAGACAAAGAACATAGCTTTCCTTGCCTGTTCTGATAAGGACTTACGACACTTATTGAAAGAGCCTGTATAATTAAATAACACCCCGAGATACTTGAATTCTGTAACCGTTTCTATAAGATTACCGTCAAGATAAAACACAGGTTGATTTGGAGATCTACGTTTCTCAAACACGACTGCTTTAGTTTTACTGTTATTAATATATAATTTCCATTTCTTACAATAAGCTACCAATGCGTCAATACTGCGTTGAAGTCCATCTGCGGTGTCCGACACAACTAGTGTGTCGTCGGCATACAGCATTACTAATAATCTGAACCATGAATCAGCCTGTTCATCATAAAAGTCAAAAGATGATACACCTTGTTGAAGAAGGTAGCTCTCCAAATCATTAACAAAAATAGAGAATAAGAGTGGGGAAAGGTTTTCACCTTGCCTAACTCCAACATTGCTTTCAAAAAAGTCGGATGTGGCTCCATTTGCAGATACACACGATTTAATATTATCATACATATTGTAAATAATGTTCAAGATTTTCCCTGTAACACCTGTTGATATTAGTTTATGCCACAGGGCCTTTCTCCAGATGTTATCAAAAGCTTTTTGGTAGTCAATGAACACACAATAGAGTTTTTTCTTGTTAGCAAATAGTACATCGATCAACATTTTCAAGGTGAAAACATGGTCTGTTACACTGTGTTCCTTTCTAAACCCTGCTTGATTTTCCAACAACAACTGGTTGATCTCCAAGTATTCTGTTAATCTTTCATTCAAAAGGCTTGTAAACAATTTACCAATACAGCTTAACAGCGTGATACCCCTATAATTCTCGGGGTTGGTAACCTCACCCTTTTTAAAAATTGGGATTATCATCCCCATAGACCACTTCTCGGGCACTTTTCCCGAGTTCAAGATTTTATTAAACAACAACACCAACGTTGGCAACAAAACATCCTGGCCAGTTTTTAAAAACTCGTTCATAACTTCATCCAGACCTGGAGACTTATTATTTTTCAATCTTTTAATACACTTAGCTATTTCTTCCTCAGTAAAGGCTCTATTTAACACCTCATCGTTGTACCTTTCTGCAACAAAATTCTGTGGTTCCAATAAATTGTCATCATTTTCGACCACAGGAGCTCGATTGAGTTCCCTGAAAAAAGTAAACAAATCATCTAGAGTGGCCCCACAAGAGACAGACTTCGCCTTCTTAAAGTGTTTCCAGTAACTTCTCGCATCACCCTTTCTGAGTTGTCTCAACCTAGTGTTATGCTGTATTCGTTCCCTTTCAGACATAGCTTTAATTTCCTTCCTATATTTCCTTAAAGCTTTATTCATTAATCTCTTATTCTCAACACTCCTGTTACTCTGATACGTTCTCCTAGCTCTTCTATAGGCTCCCCTCTGAAATCTAACTTCTCTACTCAAAACGACACCTCCATTTTTTCTAGGCTTTACGCCGACTCGCTTACTTTTACCCATTACATTTCCTGCAGTAGTATTCAAAATATTAGTTAACATATCATTTGCTTTGTTCGTATCCAATGTATCATTTTCCAATCCTCTGTTAATCATATCCAACTCCTCTAAAGGTAACCCCGCTACATACTGATTTACTTTATCCTTATCCCACCTAACCCTGTCAGTAGTATCTGAAATCACAGATTCCTCGACCATATCATTTACCTCAGGCATCACTTCTTTACATTTTAACGAACAGACTATTGGGCAATGTACATCGGACACTGCACCATCAAAATCCAAAACCTCAAACCTATCAATACTTGTTAACACATAGGGTGACACAATAAAATAGTCTACAACATGTTTACTTTCACCTTTAAAACACGTGAACTCACCGACGCCCTTGTCAGCTCCCACACGACCATTTGCAATCAACAGATTGTTATCTTTACAGAAATCTATTAATCTATAACCATAATTATTAGCTGCTTTGTCCTTATTAAATCTCAACAATAAATCTTCTAATCCTAATACATTCTCCTCTCGCTGAAAAATCTCACCCAGGTCTAACCTTTCAACTAAATTCATATCAAACTCATTGTCATATTCCTTCATGTCTTTAGTATATGCATTAAAATCACCGCATAAACACACATAACTTTCATTAGCAGTATTTCTCAACATTTCATCAATTAATTCATCAAAAACCTCGATGCCTCCGTATTTACTTGTTTCCGGTGGTAAATAAACACCTCCTATGATTAAATCCTTATCAAAACCTAGCACATTCTTTTGTACTTTTACCCATTGAACTAACTTACTCGTTCCATTCATCGATTTAATAGACTTGCACAGTTCATTTCTAATTGCAACTGCAATACCGCCGGACTTACGGATTGCAAGTTCTTTCCGGTTGTTCAAAGTTATCTGGTATCCAAGTGAAAGAAACAGGTTTTTCACCCACGACATGTCAGAGTCGTCTAATTTCGTCTCATCAAACACAAAAATATCTACAGATTTAAGACAGTCCCTCAGTTCCTGAGTTTGAATTCTAGTCTTAAGTCCGCAAACATTCAGGCAAGCTATTGAGAGTTTACGACTATTGTTCGTAGGATTTCCTGGCTCATTGTCCTAATGTCCATTCTCCAACACTGATCTAGTATTCGCCAGTACCTCGCTGAGCAGTGGCGGAGTAACTAGCTCTTGCGGGGCAGCGGCAACATCCATCAAGTTCGCATCTAAAGGCGGGGGTTCAGCTTCCCTCGGTTTTACAGTGACTGGCGATTTCACACGTGCTCCCCCCAGTTGTTGGGGAGGCCTAGGTCTCCACTGACGTGGGGGCCCTGTATTTCTGGCTACTATCTGAGGTTCACCATTCACGACTTTATATACGGTGTTGTCATAAATAAGCTTGTCGTAGGTCACGAACGCATTAGCCGTTGGGTTACTAGCTTTTATGGTATTGCATTTTTCGAAAAGGATTCGTCTTTTCTCCCGAATCTCTTTAGGAAAGTCTTCTATAATTCGAATCGACCTATCTGCACCATTAAATCTTGAATGGTATACTTGCATTCTGACTTTGTAATCCCTGAAACCTGCTGAAATTGTACGAGGATGTGTCCCGGTGTGCGCACGGCCACCTGTCGGATTCCTGTGTACCCTCGTGAACATGATAGAATCAACCGTTTCTCTATTCATTCCGAATTTATCTACTAGGATTTCTTTCACTTTAGCTTCACAATCTTCATCATTATCTTCAGGTACTCCTAAAAAGACCAAATTATTCCTACGCGATCTGGCTTCCTGGTCGACCACTCGGTCGACCAGTGCAGCGAACTGATCATTATTGACTCCTTGCTTCTTGGCAGCCATTTTGACAGAGTCGATCTCTTTCTTCAACTTATTCTCTACCTCACTAATACGCAGTGAAAATTCCATCTGCAATTCCTCCTTCAACCCATCTAACTTAAAGTCTATTGTTTTCACAAGTTCGCTTGTGAGTTCCTTCATTGCTTTATCGATCTTTTGTTCAAAGGTCAATTTCAGGTCCCTGATTTCCTTAAGAATTTCGGCGGACATATCAGTTTTACTCGCTTCAAACGCACTATCCTCCGGTTCACCCGGGACTTCCTCAAGGGGCTTCATATTTTCTTCCATTCTCACAGTTTTCTTAGCTGGTGTGCTGGAATCCGATCCACTACCCGATGAAAGCTGCCGTTTCTTATCCTTCTTTTTCTTATTGTCTCCTGCCATGGACATGGTGTATTACTTCCAGACACAATAACATTCGGTTCACGTGCCGTGTCATTTACCAAATTTATAAATAAGCGAAAACTTTTGCACTAATGTCAAGGTCACCCGGACGCATTCCAACGTGACTGTTTTCTGGCTGTGTCCCTTGGCCCTGTCCACTCATGTACACCGTACACGTACATGCGATGCCCGTCATACGACAATGCCTACTCTAAGCCGTCAGCTGCTTAGATCTGTAAAATGGCTTTCTTAGGACAGGAATGATACCTATCCTACATTAACCAAGTCTCTATTACTTTAAAAGACAGTTCTAGTCTTTATCCTACCCTCGTCCATTCGAAAATCTTTTAAAACGAGGAAAAATATACAGCGTCAAAAAGACAACTTGTCGCTCCGTCCGCCATCTTGAGACACACACATCTTGAGAAATACACCTTCCCACATTGACTAATTTTACATAATCTTACATCACCTGGTTAATCTGAGCCACTGACCTAATTGCACCTTGCACCCCTCTGGTTATAAGTGAGTCATGCCAATCCACTATTATGTAGGACAGATAAGCAATCATTGTGTATCGAGGCAAGGGGGAATGCATAATGGTTACGGCCCAAACAGGCTACAAATTCAGCATTGTAAAATCGTTAATTTTCATCGGATTTGAAAATTTCAAGCAGTTTTTTGATATAACAAAGAATTCTCTGTTCAGCTGCATAACTTTCCGGCAAGGCAACAGCCTATTTTCCATTTTGTTATAAATCAGGCAGAGAAGGAAAACAATAGGATTACACATGATTACGCAAAGTCAACATCTCAGCTCTCCAAATCGGACCCCTCTGAAACGCGTTTCACAGGGGTCCAATGGGTCAGTAGAGCCTAAGGGATGTAAATGTAATGCAGGTCCATTCTGGGGTTACTTTATACCATTTGGGTCTGGTCCGTGTTCGCCGTGGAAAAAGCCAAAAAAAACCCTGCAAATGAATAAACATCTGTCGAAGTGAAATGGGGCCTAAATTAGATTAAAATTTCAAATAAAAAAATGAAACTTGTACATTTGTCCTCTTCAAATGGGCTTCCCAATCACCTTGTTAGTTCATTCGCAGTTCATCTGGTAAATGGAAGGTGTGACGGGTGATTACATGATAAGCCGTCACCCCTTCTATTTGCCTAATGCCCGCTGTACACGATCAAATTTTTCATCCATTTTTTGTCCTCTCCTCAGTCGTCTCCTCTCTCTCTCTCGTCTCCTCTCTCGTATCCGCCGTCATCTCGTCGGTCGTATCCTCTGTCGTCTCCTCGGTTGTCTCCTCTCTAGTCTCCTTGGTTGTCTCCTCTTTCGCCCTCTCTCGTCTCATTCGCGTCTCCTCTTCGTCACCTCTATCATCTCCTCTCGTCTCCTCTGTTGTCTCCTCGGGCATCCCCTCTGTCATCTCCTCTCTGGTCTCCACTCACATCTCCTCCGTCATCCCCTCTCTGTCGTCTGCTCTCTCGTACCTTCTCTAGTCTCCTCTCTTGGTCGTCCCCTCGATAGTCTCCTCTGTCATCTCCTCGGTAATTACATCCTTGGACACAATTGTCACGCTCCCTCGCTGGAGTTGCTCCCTCGACAGAACCACTATTCCCTCGTATCGTGAGAATTCCCTCGATGAAATCGACTCATTTTATCAATAGCTATCAGATGACGCTCCGTGTTTCAACCTGATAACTAAGGATATTTTTTTCCCAGGATAGTTGGTACACAGTGGGTATTTAGTCAGCCAATCAGATGGCAGTATGACGTATACTGTTTACATCATGAGCCTATTTTTAGACATCCACGTGGAATGCATAATGATGTCATCTTCTTGGCAATGGGAAGGTTTTGGTCGTATATACAGTAGGGTTATTAGGTCCCTTTTTAGGTTAGGTCCTTTACATTGAGGTATACGGTATACGAAAACACCGGTTAACAAAAGGCTTTCCGAGGATTCACGACCGTGAAGCCATTGTTAACCGGCAATTTCGTATAGCGTATACTTATATGTAATGGAAGCCTTAGGGATAGGCCCCTTAGCAGTGTTCTCCACGGGATTAGGTTTATTGGGGGCGCAACACGAAGAGCACCGAAGGTGCGCCACGACGGGGCTTCTGGCGGGCCTCCCCCAGAAAATTTTGGAATCTAGATGCTCTGATATGCGATTTCAGCACCATTCTTAATAAAAATAAACACGTTTGAAGAGGAAATTTAATTGGGGGCGGGAAGTTTTTATTGGGGGCGGATTTTGCCGACGCCAGATTCATTGGGGGCGGGCCACCCTTTTTTTTAATAGTGTGGAGAACACTGCCTTAGGGTTAGGTTCCTTAGGGATAGGTCCCTTAGGGTTATGTCCCTTTTGGGGTAGTTCCTTAGGGTTAGGTCCCTTAGGGTTAGGTTCCTTAGGGATAGGTATCTTAGCGTTAGCTCCCTTAGGGATAGTTCCTTAGGTAGGTCCCTTAGGGTTAGGTCCCTTTAGGGATAGTTCCTTAGGGTTAGGTTCCTTAGGGATAGGTCCCTTAGGGTTAGCTCCCTTAGGGATAGTTCCTTAGGGTAGGTCCCTTAGGGTTAGGTCCCTTTAGGGATAGTTCCTTGAATTAAAAAAGTTGAATTTTTGACCTTTTTTAAATTGCCTCTTACGTAACAAAGGATTAAAATAAGGTTGACCAAAATACATGAGATACATGACCAACTAAGTATACCACACTATGTGGACAACCGCATCCAATTATCTTGTTTTATCGCTGAGATATCTGAAAAACATGCTGTCCATTTACTTATTTGAAAGACTGTACATGTGCCTCGCAAACAATAGAATATTGTTTGCGAAGAGCATGCACATTTTCGCCGCGCCCGTCAAACCGCAAGGCCTGCCTAGTTGCTTTGCCCCTGGCCTTCCTCCTTAGGTTGCAATGCTGACTACCGGTACTTGATTTCCATTTCGGAAGACTCCTTTTCTGCTTCCAGTCCACTCTGATCATGCAGATCTGGACATTGGAATATTAAATATGCTGGAAGAGAATAACAGGCAAAAGGCCTGGACTGAAATCACCACCTGGATGTCA
>NMRB01001119.1:144205-189051 GCA_002633025.1 Notospermus geniculatus | reverse complement strand
CGAAACTCGGTAGTTTTGAAGGTACCCCTCTAATACATGTTTATGCAAGATATGAAGACGCTCTGTGAAATAATGAAGACCTGTGGCAGGTTCGTCACTTTTGTCGAACTTTGACCTCTATGACCTTGAAAAGTAGGTCAAATCAAAAACCCGTTATATATGTTATGTATCCTAATTAGATACACCTATGATAAAAATTTGGAGACGATCCAGTCATTAGTTCAGGAGTTATTGCACTTTTCGTGTTTTTGGTTTTGGCCACCTGGAGGCCAAACCAAGAATCGAATCGGACCGAAACTTGGTGTCATAGGTCATCTGACCCAGGGGTATATATGTACCAAGTTTCAGATCAATAGCTCCAGCGGTTACAAAACGTGCCCTGCTAACGGACAACGACGGACGGAGCCACTAATATATGCTAATGTGGTTAACCACATAAGAAAATGTCGTTAGGTGGTCAAAATATGTCTCCTAACTGCTCCAATGTGGTTTGTTAGGGAATAAGGACAATAACCACTTAAGAAATACAACCTCCTTAGAGCTCTCTGCAGTGTCGTCGTCCGAATGCAGAAGTTTTCTTAGGTGGTTAACCACCTAAGAGAAAATGACCACCTAGGAGCCCATTCAAGATGAAAATAACCTCCTAAGCCCCCATCTGCAAACACGGACGACGACGACGGACGACGGACGCCGCAGGACGATAAAAGCTCACGAGTGAGCTAAAAATCGGGCCTGGAACGACCATAGAACTCGCCATGCTGCATCCATCACTACCTAAAATCCGGTCATTTGGAGCCGGCTGTACCCGTTATCGCCTCTGAAAACGTCATATAGGACTTGGATTGTTCATGAATAAAGTTACATAATCGCGCAGTTAATTATTGTGCAGTTTTTCAATTCGGCGATCTGAAACAATACATAAACTCAGAAATTTCGTTGGCAAACGAAACTACGGTCGTAACACATTCGGGCGATTAAATTTCAAACGGAACTCAATTGGATGCGTTTACTATCTCCACCGCCACCTTAACGGTGAGTGCCCCTATAAATACTGGGGCACCCAGGCAGGCTGTTCATTCGGTATTTCGCTCCCGTGCGGAACTGTCTCGGCTTGGAACCTCGGAGGTGAGTCATTCGTCCTTTTGAGTTTAATTGTATGCTATGGAGAATCCTGTGGTTGGCGGTTGCTGATGGCTAGCTTCTGTGTCACTGTGATCCAAATCCCCTTCGGCACCATGTAAAGGCTGGGGATATTTTAGACTGGTACCCAGTCTTCTGGGCAGCTTGCATTCGAAGACCGGTGAACGCAAATGATCTGCGCCGAATTCCCGGTGAGTGACGTCATTCTACAGCTCCAAGAGCAATAGACCGACGCCGACTCGTCGTACAGTGATCAAAGCTTGGTTATCCGAGGGTATTCGAAAAACCTGGACTGAGAAACACTGGATTGGATTGGATTGGATTGGGCTCTGACTCACTGATCTCCACCGTCTGGATTCTGTATGTCCGAACAAAAGATGTTAGTGTCATTTTTTTATAATGAAAAACCGCGGGTAGGCCTATTACAAAATGTATAGGTCTCTTTGCATTGTGTTACCGCCTCGGGTATGTTATTCTTGAAGGTAACAAAATCCAACTTCAACTCAAATTGGGCTGGCGATACCTCCAATTAAAACACCATTTAGATGCAGATCGTCTGACCTTGTAAACCAACAACATCCGTTTTGCAGAGTCTACGGGCCTAAATCCAGGCCTATACTTGTCATGTTTTGAAGAATGTTGATGCTGAGGTATGAAGGCAGTCCGCTTAAAAATGAAATAATTCTTGCGAAGAAGCTGCTCTTCATGTATACCTATATACCTCTACTTACAATATATTTGCATTATAGTAATGCCATTATCAGTGAATGATATCAATTAAAATTGTGCACAGTTGTCCTTCAATTAAACAGTATGGTGTCCTGTCCTTGTCTCAGGCAGTGGCCTCCCGTGGAGGTCTCCATGGGCCTTCGGACAAAGTGAGCCCTTACACTCAAGGGTTTCAAAGAGATTATCTCGAAATAATGGGCATCTCATCCGTACTCTGTAGGCCAACAAACAATTTGGGGCTAACGGCCAGAAACGCTTGACCCTGATATGCGATCGGTGTCTTTTGTTGTTAGAAGTACATGAACAATCCAGGTGGTGGAGAGAAGTGAGTCACAGTCCAGTCCAATCCAGTGTTTCTCAGTCCAGGGTTTTCGAATACCCGTTATCCGATGGTAGTTTGAATTCCCCACCGAACCAAAGTGTGGGGTGCCAAATTCAAATGGCTCACTTGAATCATCATCAAGGACTTGGAAGCTGAGCTGACCCTTAACCCTCACTCTAACCGTGATATATATATAACCTGACTGATTGAAATCTCAGTCGCGTCCACAAGAAATTTTTATCAACTGGGTATACAACCACTGCGTTATGTAAATCGAAGCAAGATAAATTCAAATATATCATTTTCGCAAGCTGATGCATCGCCGTTCTTTAATGTCTTCTTCTTGCTGTTGTTTTTTCAACCTGTCTTGAAAGCTGACTGCAACATTATGCTGCCGTGATTTTAATTATGGGGACTAGAATTTGTCAGCAACCGTGTGTATAGATTAGAGCTGGGAAGTTGATAAATCAACAGTGCTCAAAAATTGCATTTTTATGCACTTGTCCCGGACAACAAGTCACACCGGGACACCTGCAAAACCTGCCAGCCCGACTGCCGATCACAGTTGTCCGAAACCTGACAAGTGACGTACGAATATTGATCTAAAATAACTGCCGTCTGATATTATGTATGGTCTTATGAATAAAGTTACCTCTGTCAGCTTCATCTTCCGTGTTTGGGCTTTAGGCCCTATTTATTCTATGAAAGCTATTCCTTCCTCCAACAAAATGGAGGTTTGTAAGGAGTTTCGGAACTGTCGGGTAAGGTTGTGAAGTAAAGAAAAAGAAGTTGGCAAAATTCTGGTGGTCCATCGGGTTAGCAGGGTACATGTATCATGCACAACTAGTCCGGCTTGATTTATTGGTTGTCCGGGCGTCGGACTATGGAATTTTCGAGCCCTCAAGTAGCCTGGTTCCCTGGGCACCGTCCATATGGCACTGCATAGACGGTGGCCAGGCAGTAGCCGCATATTTTATCAGGAATTCCTGGTAAAGGGAGGGTAATGGCCTCAGGATTCATAGCGTCAATTAATCTGAGAAATGAAAAGGGCGAATTTGGGAATAACGATAGAGAAAAAATATGGATTTACCTAATTCACACTTCATACATACAACACTGGTGAAAAGCATTTGTGAATTTGAAGTATTTTTACTTGGTCGAATCGATTACACAGAATCGGTAGGCTGGCTTAGTCTTCTGCCCAAAATAGGTCATCCCCGGTGTAATGACGTCACTTCTCAATCATGCTCAACGGCTACTGCCTCCGCCTTCGTCAACGCAGCGCCATCTGGACGGTGGCCAGGGAACCAGGCTAGCCCTCAAGGAGTGTTTCGATTCTTCTGCTTTGCATGAACTGACACAACATAGGCCTAGAAGAAACCGGGATCCTTCATCTGCCGACATGGGGGACACTAACGAAAACGATTCATGTCTTCTGAATGAAGAACTTGTGTTCTTTGTCAATGGAAAAAAGGTGAGTTTTATTTGAATTTGTGGAATTCATTTCAAAATTTTTTGTGCTGCTTTTCAAGGACTATCCAGGGTTCCTGCAGCTCTGCGTCAATAAAATTAAATTTATGACCGTTTTAAGGTCGATCTTTGGTCATTGGGTTTTCTCCAGATAAGCGCATTCCAAGCAACCCATTGGCGTGTAACTGAATGAATCATAATGAATAATAATTGCCTATACTCTGTTCGCCAATTTTAGGCCGCGTTAGCGCTCGAGTAGATTTTATTAGCTCACTCGTGAGCTTTTATCGTCCTGTGGCGTCCGTCGTCGTCCGTCGTCGTCGTCGTCGTCGTCCGTCGTCCGGCGTGGTCCGTTAGCAGGGCACGTTTCATAACCGCTGGAGCTATTGATCTGAAACTTGGTACATATATACCCCTAGGTCATATGACCTATGACACCAAGTTTCGGTCCGATTTGATTCTTGGCTTGGCCTCCAGGTGGCCAAAACCAAAAACACAAAAAGTGCAATAACTCCTGAACTAATGACTGGATCATCTCCAAATTTTTATCATAGGTGTATCTAATTAGAATACATAACATATATAACGGGTTTTTGATTTGACCTACTTTTCAAGGTCATAGAGGTCAAAGTTCGACAAAAGTGACGAACCTGCCACAGGTCTTCATTATTTCACCGAGCATCTTCATATCTTGCATAAACATGTATTAGAGGGGTACCTTCAAAACTACCGCGTTTTGGTCCGATCGGACATCCAATATGGCCGCCAGGTGGCGTAACCTGAAAATCGACCAAGTGCTATAACTCAGGAACGGCTTGACCCAGAGTGCTCAAACTTGATATTTACCTCTCTCTAGGTGACCTTTACAAGCACGTCAAATTTCAGCCTGATTAAACTTCCAATATGGCCGCCAGGTGGCGCAACCCGAAATTCATGAAATGTGCTATAACTCAGGACCAACTTGACCTAGAGCGCTCAANGTACTTCCATGACCTAGTGACCTACTTAAAGGCCAGTTGAGCCAAGGTAGCCATGTTTGGTGTCAAACTAAAGGTAATGAAGTGTAGGTTTAAAGTGACCTACTTCCATGACCTAGTGGCCTACCTAAAGACCAGATAAGCCAAGGTGTCATGCTCTTTGTTTTTATACCGGTAATAAAATCCATTGGACACAGTCAGTTTACAGTTCAACCTCTCCTTTAGCATGCTTCATTACACCTACAACTACACCTCAAGTCAACTGTCAGCTGAGCGCCAGGCCCATGGGCCTCTTGTTAATGACTTAATATTGGAAAATAAATACTGAACCACACATTTTTTTTCAACGATGGTTTATAGGCAATGAGCTAGTCACCACGATCGATAGATGACGGTAGCCTGCAAAAACAACGCCCTGAGAAAAATAACCAAGTTTTAAAAATTCACAACACTCTGAAAATGAAATTTAAGACTTTTTAAGACCTCAAGAGCAAAAGTGAGACATTCAAGACCTTTCCAAGGCCTTGAAAATGCTTTTTCATATGTAAGACTTTTCAAGGATGCGCGGGAACTGGCTATCTTGATTACTTGGTGTTCTGGGGCAAGAAAATACAAAACCCGCGTTGCTCCGCACGCACTGGCTATCTCCACGCCGACATACTATGTACAGGTGTAATGTATGAGAATGCCCCCCGTATGACAATGCCCGCTTTATTGTTCGGCGGACACTCAAATACAGAAAGACATGTTGATCAGTGCCTCCCTCATTGTCACGTTGCGGCTTATTCCGTCAATCTTTTGTTGGGAGGCACTGGCAAACGGGGGGCAGTGAAAAACATTACACCTGGTCATCTCTGGAAGTATTGCAACTCTAGAATTATGGACTGCAACTCTTGAGTTGCAACTGTGGAAATCGGTTTTAACTGAAACACGAGGCGGCGATGATGATCATGACAGTTTCTTTGGAAGTGTCAAGCCAGCAATGCGCGACTCCACATGACAGTTTTCTGTCGAAAGTTTGCTGCCAGATAGTACTGTTCGATGACTATCCCGTGGAAGTTGTTCAGCTGGTGACTTTATGACAGCAATAGATAACTGTCCGAAAGATTGTGGGATAGTCAATTTCTGTCGTGTGGAAGTGATCCCGATAGATTTTGTAAGCTAGTATAAAAGTGTCAGACAGTCCTTTTATTGAATAGCACCTGCGCTTGTTCGGGATAGAACTGTCGTAGGCTACAGATCAGTGCAAGTTGAACACGAGAAAGGGCAGACGAATTTCATGTTGAAGTTGCGGAGGGCTTTGTTGAAAACCTGGCGTTGGCATTGGCATTGGCATTGGCACTGGCAATGAAATGTAGTGGAAACTGATTTGATCTTTATGCGTGAAAATTAATCAAAAACGACTGATTTTAGAAGAATTTCTCCTCTTAGCAATACAGAGGCAGGTTGGAGAAAGAGGATCCATGGAAAAGTCAGGCGAACGACTGGAAAAGTGATCTTGTGACAGGTATATGGATAGTTTTCTGTCGACAGTTTTTCAATTAGTGTCGACAGTTTACTGTCATGTGGAACGGCACCTGTACAAATTACCCAGGGGGCAAAGGGCAAAAATGGGGGACCAGCTGCTGTAAAAAGCCACCCCCTGGTAATGTGTTCAGGGGACCTCCCTGAGGCACGCTAGGATGGGTGGCCCTTGAATTTTTTTGCAGGACGCCGAAAAATTAACTTTGAAGTTCAGGACACTGACTTTAATTGAACCCAACAACTGACAAATGACAGAGCATTGTACAGGAGAATGGGACACGATGTACAGCTAACTTTTGAACGGTTGGATTTACACCCCATAAATGTATTATCAATAGATATAAACATGGTGCATCTTAATCAAATAAGCATGTGTTTTGTAGTTTTTAACTTGTTACGTAATTGGAAATGTCGCTTTTATGTATTTTGACCCATTTTTTTGTTAATTTGCATAAAAAATTCATTTCTTATTACATAACTTCTGAAAACATTTCAAAACATGCTTATTTGATTAAGAGGCACAATGTTTCTATCTATTGGTAATACATTTATGGGGTGTAAATCCAACCGTTCAAAAGTTATCTGTACATCGTGTCCCATTCTCCTGTACAACGCTCAGTCATTTGCCAGTTGTTGGGTCCAATGATAAAGTCAGTGTCCTGAACTTCAAAGTTAATTTTTCGGCGTCTTGCAAAAAATCTCAAAGGCCACCCACCCTAGTGTGACTCAGGGAGGTCCCCTGAACACATTACCAGGTGATGGATTTTTACAGCAGCTGGTCCCCCATTTTGGCCAAAAATGGGGTTTTGCCCCCTGGGTAAATGTAGTCGACACGACGCTACGCAGGTGACATCTTTTAGAGACTTGTAGAACTAGTCACTTCCATAGTTGTAATTCCAGAGTTGCAACAGCGCTTCCAGAGTTGCACCGTAACAAACGTACACTGGAGGCAGAGACTACGGACTCGGAAGCACGGTGAAGGGCACGTGTCCACAACATGACCCGCTCCAAGTTCTCTTCCCGTTTTTATCTACCGTGTAATAATATCTTGCAGGTTGTAGAGAAAAATGTGGAGCCAGAGATCACTCTTCTACAGTATCTCAGGATGCGGGGTATCCAACCAGTTTCTTGTACAAGTATAGTCGAGCTTATCACGACATTCAATGTCTCAATATTATGTTTTGAGCATATTTCGGTTTACATTCCCGGCCTGCTGATGTTCAGTTATTGTCTAATTTCAATCGTCAGAACATGAGGACTGCGATTTTTTGTTTATCCCGAAAGGTCGCCGCTGTGAGCGAAGTGACCGTAGAGACATCACTGACGTCATTTTAGGTGCTGACGTTGCGTCACGAAAAAGTGACCTGTACATTTTTCTGCAGAAATAATGAGACAAAAAACGTATGTATTTATCGGTATCACATTTCGTCGTTTCAAGGAAAAACAAAATGAAATTAGATAAATTTTAATCTACTACAAGATGTAAGTTTTACTGTCAGGTGACCGAAACAAATGGGTTATGTTCATGCCAGCAGTAAATTGAAGTACCTTTAGAAAAAAAAATCCATCACAACTCTTGCAACGACGGCGTGTGCTGCTAGTACGGTGCCCTCCTCATTGTCGGAAAATTCAGATGTCTTTGGTATGGCAGCAACTGCATTCATCATTTGAAAACCCTGTCGCCTCCTGCATTGTTTTCCTTGACTTGATTCAGTACGTCTGACGGGTACCAAGCTTGGGTGTGGTGAAGGAGGATGCGGTGCATGTACCGTCATGGTATCAAAATATGACCGCAGGAAGAGAAAGATCGTGTATCCTTTATTTAAGACAAGATTTCATGAGCAAAATAATCACAGAGAGTTTCCGCAATGCCTCCGAAATAGAGCAGGAGCCCAGGGGGTCAGGGTAGTTCGAAAGGTTACCAATTGTCTGGCACACAAGAGTATTGCATGTACATGTACATGTACATCCCTGTGTATCGAACTGGTCGTCTGGCATGAAAGCAGTGGGTGTGGGAGTATGGAGAATTTTGAAGTTTTCGTACTGTTCATCGTTGGACTGGTGGACTTGGCTTTGTACAGGGGCAGGGGAACCAATGTATCAGCCCCCCCCCCCACTCCAGACCCATAAGGGGCCACATNCAGGCCCCCCCCCCCCCACTCCAGACCCATAAGGGGCCACATGCGCATTCCCATTTTCTCGGGAAAGGGGGTACTTTTTAGTCGTTTGTCTCAGGAAGATTTTTCCAAAGATTTTTCCAGAGAAAATCAAAGAAAGGGGGGTGTTTTTCAACCGTCTCGAGATTTTCAAAATAGGGGGTAGTTTTTTGTCAGGCTGCTAGTGAAAAATAATAAAGGAGTTAATAACGCGCAAATGTTCTCTAAATAGGGGGGTGAAAACCCAAATGTTCCTTAGATAAGGGGTATCGCAGTTCGCAGTAGGGAGTGATTTTCTGAACGTTTTCCCTAGATAGGGGGTATCTACTGAAAATTGGGAACAAGCATAGGTACCCCCTTCAATTGGGGAGTGGGGGGGGGGGGGGGCAATGTACAGCCAACTTCTCCCCGTCTAAAATGGCAATGCAACACCAATCCCATTGTTTGATGGCGCAAAGAGAGCACTAAGGACAGACCAAGACGTTCGCGTTGGCGTAGGCCCAATCAGAGACTTTGCGAAAAATCTTAAAGCAACTTGTTGAAGAAGGACAGAAGACGAAGGCCACTTAGGTCTGATGAATTTCCTTATCATGGACCAGACACCGTGCTGTGAATGCCTGCCTTGCTCCACTCTGCTCAGTTCATGGCCAAGCCGTCACCACCGTCGAAGGAATCGGCAGTACGAAGACCAAACTTCATCCTGTCCAGGTCAGATACGTGAAATCCCATCTGATTCTCACCAAATCTGGCCTGAAGCCAAGTCATACTGACACAGCTGAATTATATTAGTTGACGCCCCAAATGCAATGTGACGCATATACAACTCACTCCTTAAATTTGACCCGTTGACCCGCGGTTTTATCGCTGACGCATCCATCTCCGCCGCGTGCCAAAATCAGGTCGCCCAGACCACAGTCATGTTAGCAGTGAGAGTGTGGTGATGAATATTAATGTATAAGCTTCATCGCTGATTGGTTCAAACTGAGTGATTGAAATGCCATCTTTAGGCAAACACATGTATTTTTTTTAGTTTGTCCGCCTGTGCTCAAGTCGTGAAGATGGTGTTGTGATCACCACAGACTGGTTACTCTCTATGAAGGCGTTACATTCATTGAAAGTGTGATGACCCCTCAAAATTCAGAATATGACAAAGTGACCCCCCCCCCAATCGAAGTATGACCCTTGGATCAAAAGCACCCTGGGTCATTGACCCTTCACCAAAATTCTGTACCGAAAACCCTGCTATTGTTGTAAAAAAGTAATTTCGTTGCACAGTTTTCATCGGCAAACATAACAAACTGAATTTGGCAATTTCTCCTTTCTTAGGAAAGGATTGCCAAAGCCCATGGATCGCAGTGTGGCTTTTGTACTCCTGGCATTGTCATGTCCATGTACTCCCTTCTTAGAAATAACCCACAACCAAGTATTAAAGAGATGGAAAGTGCATTTGAAGGTAAGGCCACGCTATTTTATTCTTTGGTTTACGGGCCCGCTGACGTGGCAAATTCCATACCGAAAAAAAAATAAAATTGTGAAATGCAGTTTCTTTTATTGCCACCAAAGTTCAAATGAGGTCTTCTAAGAAAAAAAAAACAAATAAATGGAGTTGTTTTTATTCCCGCCGACCTTAATTTTAGCAGTCACGACAGCTAAAAATAAATAAAACCAACTGGCGTATGCATATTTCCCGGCAGCGAGGATAGCAGAAGCAGAGAAGAGACATTTATCAAGAATTAATTTGAGTTGTCTAACTGAAAATGAAAAAAATGAACTAAACCAACGTTTTTTTTAATTTTTGGCATTGTCATGTCCATGTACTCCCTTCTTAGAAATAACCCACAACCAAGTATTAAAGAGATGGAAAGTGCATTTGAAGGTAAGGCCACGCTTTTTTATTCTTTGGTTTACGGGCCCGCTGACGTGGCAAAATTCCATACCGAAAAAAAATAAAATTGTGAAAAGCAGTTTCTTTTATTGCCACCAAAGTTCAAATGAGGTCTTCTAAGAAAAAAAAACAAATAAATGGAGTTGTTTTTATTCCCGCCGACCTTAATTTTAGCAGTCACGACAGCTAAAAATAAATAAAACCAACTGGCGTATGCATATTTCCCGGCAGCGAGGATAAAAAGAAGCAGAGAAGAGACATTTATCAAGAATTAATTTGAGTTGTCTAACTTGTCATTAAAGCTGAAAATGAAAAAAATGAACTAAACCAACGTTTTTTTTAATTTTTATTTCGTCCTCCGTAACTGGGCTCAAAATCTTTGTGCCCGTAAACCAAAGAATATAATAACCGTGGCCTAAGATTTTCAACATCACATGGATCAGTGTCTCCTGTAAGAAGAGGATTTCTACACCTTATGTGTATTGTAGCATACATGTAGCCCTGGTGAGTACGGGGGAGGCCATATCAAGCTACATGTTCCTCACTTGGATGGGGTCTTTTACTTGCTCTTGCAAAGAAACAAGGTACAAGACACCACTTACTCGCCCATGCGATGGACGTGAAGAGCTGGGAATGAAATCGCATATGGCCCGCAGGCGCGGATTCAGGGGGAGGGCACCAGCGACACGCCCCCCATTCGGCCAACAGATCTGTAAAATCGACCGTGAAATTCTAAAACCTGGAGCAAATCATTGAAATTCACAGCAGATTTCAATGTCTCTAG
The DNA here is from genome assembly GCA_002633025.1 of Notospermus geniculatus. Taxonomy (NCBI): domain Eukaryota; kingdom Metazoa; phylum Nemertea; class Pilidiophora; order Heteronemertea; family Lineidae; genus Notospermus; species Notospermus geniculatus. The sequence continues at coordinate 178,064 of NMRB01001119.1, read as the reverse complement.
CACAGTGTGCCCCTCTTTGCCGAAATCCTGGATGACCCTGGCCTGGACTGGACCCGAACCCAGGAGCTTCCGCTTATGTGTTTGAGGATTGTCCAGTAGTAATCAACAACGTCTTGATGACGACCTTCATTCTTATGCACTGGTAACATTTTCCCAACATTTGTCCTTTGCGTCGCTATTTCAGGCAATCGTTGCCGATGTACAGGTTACAGGCCAATCCTTGATGGGTTCAAGACATTCACGAAGGTAAATGATATAATTATATTTACTGTATCTCCTTGGGAATGTCTCCTTGGGAGGAACCTGAATTAGACTTGAACCAATACCTAAATGGAACTGTCAGTCATCCGATGACTGACTCATGTAGAACATGTCACATGGCTATACTAGTGAGAATGGTGTGGGCAAATGGAAAATGAATCGTATTGGGGAATTTGTTTGATTGGAGGAATCGTATTGGGGGATTTGGTTGTTTGGATGAATTGTATTTGGGGATTTGATTGGTTGGATGAATCATATTGGGGGATTTGTTTGGTTGGATGAATTGTATTCGGGGATTTGGTTGGTTGGATGAATCATATTGGGGGATTTGTTTGGTTGAATGAATCACATTGAGGGATTTGGTTGGTTGGATGAATCGTATTGGGGGATTTGGTTGGTTGGATGAATCGTATTCGGGGATTTGTTTGGTTGAATGTATCGCATTGAGGGATTTGTTTGGTTGGATGAATCATATTGAGAGATCAGGTTGGTTGGATGAACCATATTGGGAGCTTTGGTTGGTTGAATGAATCGTATTGGGGATTTAGTTGGTTGGATGAATCGTATTGGGGAATTTGGTTGGCCTCACAAAGTAATCAAAGGCAATTAATCAGTACTTCTCAATCATCAACAACCCTGGGCCCCGTTTTTTTGCTCGGAACCAATGGACAACATGCCAAGTTTAGATGTCAAATTTGAAGACCATGGCCCATATTCAAGTGTCCAAGTGAGGTGGTCTTATCTTGTGTTCGACACATTTTTTGTGACATAGATTCTTTTTGATGAACATTTGCCAAGAAGATAAACGATTTTTTACATCATACTTGTCAAATTATTGTTCTTTAAGGCCATGCGTTCTTTATTTCAGGGTCAATAAAATATCAGACGATATCCATTGACCTGTCCCTGTAGTATTGGAGCATAAGCAAAAAAGATATCTATTGTTGGCATAAGTCAACATCAAGTACTTAAAGTCCTAGTTCCATCAAAAAATTGACGAGATTGTTACTGAAGTGTATAGAATAAATAAACGTATTTTGCTTTTTGTTTTATCAAATTCGGATGAGTAGTTTGGGAGATAACGAGGAATGTGTGACCCCGTCTGAGAAAACCCGGCCAAAGTCGCTGGGGAGTGGCATAGGCCTTGATCATACCTGCCCTTTGTTGCACAATCGATAAGGCTTTATTTGCAACCAACAGACGGTCGTCTTTTTATTGTGATGACATTCCCAATGTAACATATTTACCTTGTGGTGTTCAGCGACTTTGGGCGGGTTTTGCCAGACTGGGTCACATCTGTGACCCGCTCTGGCAAAACCAGATGCATGTCGCTCTTACCTTGGCAGGTTGAGACCAAATGTTTGTCAGTTTCAGTATTGTCTGCCTATTGTGAAACCAGAGCGGGTCACATTATGTTTGTGAAAATGCCACTGCTATTTTCCATAACAGTATTAAGGGTCGAAAATGCTAATTTATGCGTTAAGTCATTGCAGGGATCAAATCAAATCTGACCCATCCAATCTGGAGATTAAGTTAATTTTCATTTACATATTTACTAATAGACAAATTTCTGACTTTAATTCATTCTTTCACATAAATATTTGCATAAAGGTCCATTATAGCACTAAAATGCCAAACTCGTTCCCAGTGGGTTTACGTTCCTACAACACCACTGGAAAGGGCTGACGACATCAGGAATACTGCGCATGCGCGATATACTAATTTATGATGCGAATCACACCGAGCTGGCACCCGCGGCATGATGTTCCCAACTAAACTATTCGTTTGAAATTGCTCTAATACTCAAACAACTTCGTGTTTTGGGTGTATTATATGACTCTTTAGGCATATATGATATTTTTCAGTCATCGAAGAACGAAATATTGTGGGAAACAAACATTTTGGCACGCTGCCAGCGGTTGTCCAGAAATTTTTGACAAGTCGCAGCCCTTTCCAGAGCCTCGGATGAAGTAGATCTGGGTACGAGATTGCTAAAATGCATGCTTATTTTGGGAATTCCTGCAATGACGTCATCAAATTAGGCCGACCATCCTCCTCTGACCAAATCCATCAAATATGTTATAGCTTTTTAACCAATTGGAATTTGTCAATGAAACAAAACGTATCATGATCAGCATTAGCTGTGTTCACACTGAAAGCGACTTCAAACCGCTTTCCCCGAAACGATCCCAGGAAAATGGTTTGATAATACATGTATGTGCCCGTTCTCACTAGCAGGATGAAAACGTTTTCAAAGCGCTTTGGGCCGTTCACACACAACCGATGTCAGGGCGTTATAAAGTACGTCATCAGTAGCCGTGTTTACACCTATCCAATTTTTGATATTGAACGCTGGCCATGCTATTTATAGACACACCACCCATTCAATTTTAACAGACCGACACCTGTCGGTGGGCTGAGTAAACGTTTTAGTCCGGCATTTTTCTGTCCACACCTTTGAAATTGCCGGGCTAAAGTATAATCCGGGTCAGACCCGCCGAGCGAAAGCGGGCTAAATTAGTCCGGCAATTATTAATCCGGATCCGATTTTCATAGGTGTAAACGCAAAAAAGGCGGGTCAGAGCCGGGTCAGGTCCGGCAATTTCCTCAGGTGTAAACACGGCTTGTGAGAGACTGTAAAACACTGCAGTATCACGGCATACTGCACATGTGCGTGGCTGTATTGATATGGCTATTGCGCATTGAGGCCTTCAGACACAAGTTGCGGCCGAACTGTTACAGCGAAAGCGATATGAAGGCAGTTGGAGACCACTGCGCGAAGTGGTTTTGCTAATAAGCGGTTGGAACTGTTATAAGACAACTGCTGACTGAACGGCTTAATACGCTTTAAGGCGTTTTATCGCTTTCAAGTCGATTTCAAACCGGTATAAGACCGTTGTGTGAACGCAGCTATTATACAGTGTGTTTAAAAAAAAGGAAACTGAGATTAATTCGTTAATTTCTTGGTCATCACTAAATATTTTGGAAATGCGCAAGTATCAATATCAATATCAATATAAAAAATTGTATAGGGCGCCATTCCGTAGTCCACCACGCTCAAGGCGCCGCCTCTCCAAGGTGCTCATCAAATAGAAATGTCTTCAAGTACCATTTGTTACCTAATGATGTCCTCTTTCTTATGACACAAAGAAGTCCAATTTACTGTCACAGATGACTGAGCACGAAGCACTTCAATCAACCCAAACTCGCTAGCCCAGTGGTACGGCGTTCCGCGTTTTCGGTTTGCTCCACTTGTACCACTGGCTTTATACGCCCTCATCACCTCTGCTCGGAATGAGCAGAACACGACTGTAAAGGCCCGTTTCCACTTGAGCGTTTTGACGCTTCGCCCATTGTTTGGAAGCAGAGCGGCGGAAAATAACAAAAGATTTGACGCATCACGCGGCGTAAAACGCTCTAGTGGAAACGGGCCTTTAGGAAGGGAATTTGCTGTAGAGGCGTCACCTTTCGGAGAACGGCCACAACATGGAGAAAGCCCTCCTAAAAATAGTACGGTGACGTAGCTAAATCGGCTCATTCGACGCCTACCTCCACGGCAGAGCCAATAGAATATTATTGAAGACCGGAAGGAGTCAATCTGGACATGCGCAGGAGGCCTCTACTGTGAATTTATCACACTTTCAAATGCGTTTTTTGAAGTCGTCAGATCGAACTTCAGATTACCAATATGCTCAAATTGTTCTAAACATGTTTATCTATTGCAAGACGTTGGCATTATCTTGATTTTATAATACTCAGCTGACAAAAACGCAACCTTCGGCACAAAATTCCGGCATTTTAGCTGACGCATGCTAGTCGCATGAGAGTTGATGCAATTCATTGAATCTTGGAATAAGATCGCTGAAAAATAATAGCGTTATCATGAAGAAGGGAATTCTCGCTGCATATAAACATTGTCGTTCAGCCGGTCGCTGTCGGAGTTTTTGCAAAATCCTTTCGCCCAAAATACTATGTTAACTTCTTTGTATTCAAACCATTGTTTGCCATATTTGGTAGGAACCAATAGTTGTATTGTACGTGCACGCGTCTCGTTACTGTGGTTTCCTTTTGTTGGCCTCGACGATAGCCGTGTTTACACCTATGCAATTTTTCCAGGCCCGGGTTCGAATTTAACCCGGATCCATTGAATTTTCTGTCCACACCTATTATTCGTCTCGTCACTTCGCTCTGCTTTCAGGAATTCAATTGTGGTTTAGGTGAGAGCTGCTGCCGGAGCGGGAACGCCATTGATGGTGCCATTTCCATTGGTAGAGTGAATGGATGTGGGAATGGCTACGCTCATGTGAACGACATTACTGGAGAAGGAACACAGTCCATTGCCTCGTCCAGCGAGGTAGGCGTGATTTTCTCCATCATCATCATCATCATTTGGTCGAAGGACAAGTTGTCCTGTAGGCCATCGTTGTAGCTAATACGGTTAAGTAGCGTGGTGCGGGGCACTGGATTTCACGGTGGTGTTCGGCTAAGTTTCGAAGGAGAAAACAGAGTCTTTCCACTCACTATCCAAGGCGGCTTTAAAAGCGTTGACAGAGTTAGCACTTATAGTTGATATTTGCAGTCTGTTCCACGGTGTCAATGCGTTGGAAAAACGATGCCTAGCCCCCGTCACATATCCACTCCGGGGCCCGTACGGCTAGTAAAAACAGACATTTTGGCCAATTTCGTACGGTGACCGGCCGGCTCCCTTACGGTTCCCACGGGCACCAGGACATTTTTCAACAGCCGTACGGGTGCCGCGGTGCCGAGCTGGCTGCTCCCAGTTCTCCCGGCGTTTCCATCTGACCTGTAGGCCGTAGAAGGCCCGTAGTGGCACCCTAGGGTCCCGTGCGGACCAATTCTGCCAATTCTCGTGAAGAAAATTGACGGGCCCCCTTGCGGTGATCAGGGGTGCCGCATGGCTATCCTGCGGCCCCCTCACAGGCCCCTCTAGAGTCCCAGGTGATATGTACAACACCAGGTGCCTGACGTCCGGGGTCTGCACGGCACCCGGCCGGCACCTTTACGGTTTGTTGACGGGCGTCTTATTACTCGCGTCCGGGCGGCCCGGACGCCGTAGAAATGAAAATCATTAGGGACCCATACGGTCTCTAAAACCCACGGCAAGCCGCCGGTTGGGGAAAATCGTATGGAGCCCGGTGGATTTGTGACCTAGGCTTTTTCGATTATTAGGACGTATGGGCCAAGCACAAAACCTTTCAAATGAGCCAATGCAAAATCAATGTCTCACACGTCTATTCTTTCAGTTGTTTGAAGCAGAAAGGTTTGACCCATATGACCCGTCTCAGGAACCTATCTTTCCAAACGAACTCCAGGTAACACAGTCTGTCCATCATTTGATCGTGATTATGCACTTTTGAACGGCATACCTTGACTACCAAGGGTATAGGGGTGTTGTATTTGTATTCTATTTTCCTGCCGGGGCCGAGGCCATAGCATTGGCCCTGGTAAGTATGGAAGAGGCCATCTCAAGCTACTCATGTTCGTCACTTGGATGGGGTCTTTTACTTGCGTTGCATAGAAACAAGGTACAAGGCACCACGGCTTACTGTCCCATGCGACGGACGTGATGAGCCGGGGATGAAATCCCATAAGGCCCAGGATTCGAACCCGGGACCTGCCGCTTGCTGAGCGGATGTGATAACGGGTATTGGTAAACAGAGAAAACAAGAAATGAAGAAATCGAGAACTCCCATGATCGATTAGTTTAACCATCACCTATGGAATGCCAAAGTCGAATTTATTCAAGACTGATTTTTCGTTCAAGATTTGAAAAAGTACAGTCCAATAATTTAATTTCCAAGAATTGTACAATCCTCTAAGATTTATAAAATATCGTCCAATATCTGAAACATTTCATCCAAGTCACGTGCGTCTTGTCAAGATGCACGTGACCCCAAAACTGATGACGTCTTGAAGTGCATGAATAACCCGGGTGCATTTCGTCATTTTCATGAATTTTCTTTTTGCATGGCAACTTTGACGTCTTGGACACTTCCGGTAAACAGCCATGCAGTAGGGTCATTGCTCAAAAGGGCTGAAAATTACCACTATACCTCCTCCGGGGTTTGGAATAGGGAGACAAGACCAATCCCTACAACTTTTCAAAAGGGACCCATAGTAAATTCTCAAGCACTTAGGAGCTGCAGGCCTAATTCGAGACACTTACGGTAAGCAACCATACAGTGGGATTATTGCCAGAAGGGGCTGAAAATTAATGCTATACCTACCATAATTTGGGAATAGGGAGATAAGACCAATCCCGACAACTTTTCAAAAGGGACCCATAGTAAATTCTCAAACACTTAGGAGCTGTAGGCCTAGTTCGAGGCTATCGTTCATTTCATCATGTATGCTGTATATCAACCTCACCACACTTGACCACAAATGAGCGATGGATCGAAGCCAGGACCCTGAACTACGCCACAAGGCTCACAGCTCCAAGGTCCTTCAGAACTTAGACACAATTGTCTCGTTTATAGTCCGGAATGTCGGGGGGGGGGGGGGGGGGGGTTATGCTGTCTGATACAAAACATATCATCAATCCAGGTTTCTTTGGTGCAGGAGATGTTCTGCACGATGAGCTACTATGCTTGTCTTTATTTGCGGCAATAACTGCCCATACTGAATAGATGCAGAACGGCATAGGTCCAACTAATCGATCTTGGGAGTTCTCGATTTCTTCATTTCTTGATTTCTCTGTTTACCAATACCCTGTGATAACCACTCGGTACCTGAGGATGGAGCGGCACCGAATTTTCCTTCGTTGCTGTCAGGGTGGCGATGTGGAGCATTGTCTAGGATAATCGTTCAATGTAGATTTAATCATTTCTGCAGGCCGAATCCAGGGTTGACAGAAAGGGGGCGTAGCCCATCCATGTAGTGATCACGCTCTCTGTTGCTTGACTAGCGCTAACCACTAGGCCATAAAGGAAATCCTCCATGGCCGGCGGGTTGAACCGTGCCATACAGTAGGGGAGACCGGGGCACATTGAACACACGTCCACATTGAGCCACCCTGAATAATTTTTTAACAGATGCAGGATAACTTTTCAGCTTTTTACTGAAGATACCTCGGTTGCTAAGCTACCTTGCCAGAATACCACATGTAAATTCTGTGGTACCAGTTTTGATTGATCACAATTCAATATTATTGAGGCCTAAAAGTGACTTTATCATTTTTTTGGTATTGAGATAGCTGTTAATTATCTAGAGGAGCTGTAGGTCCAAGTGATTAATGTTTGAAAGCAACATGGAACTCTGCTCCTGTGTGGAAACTATCAGTGATATGGATTCATGCTTGAAGCTAGCAGGGCCAAATTTGTAATAAAATACGTGCCGGGGCAGTTTGAGCCACCCATTCCGGGGCACATTGAACTAGGCAATATACTAGTGGTTAAATTGAAGTTGTGTTTAGATCAGTTGCCTATGACCAAATGACTGTTTATAGGAGGAGCTGATTCCAGTTTATTCCACTGTAGTCTATGACAAGCGACTTCGTGGTAGTGGAGGACTTTGATTGGAGGTAGGAGCTTTAAATGTTATTTTCAGTCCTCAGTTGCCATGGTTACTACCAGGTCAAAATTTGGAACCAGTAGGCCTTGTAGCCAACAAACCAAACTGGATGATGGATGTGTTAGGATGGCTCAATCAACGCAAGTAAAAAGTCCAGGGGCCAAAATTTAAAAAGTGGCTCAAGGTGCCCCGGTCTCCCCTAGTAGGCTACGTAGCCTACTACTGTATGGCACGGTTCAACCCGCCGGCCATGGAGGATTTCCTACCTGCAAGGGGCTCAATGCACCATCTCCCCCGCCCTCGGACAGAAATGACTCGTCCTCGAGTCACTTAGCGCCACTCTGCGTCTCAGTGCTGAACAAGATGACATTGTAAATGTCGTGTGGTTCCCGATGTACAGGTTCTTCTACACGAGTGGTACACTGATAGAGATCAAGATACATTGACAGAGATCAGATACATGTACATTGATAGAGATCGGGATACACTGACAGAGATCAGGATACCTTGATGTGATGTGATGTGATGCGGTGCGGTATGGTATGGTGCAGTGCGATATTTAGATGTTATCATATGAGCTGAGTTGTATCAGTCCCGGTATCATGGCCTGAGACCCCGTATCAATCCGAGGGCTCTGATACAGCTCAAGTCTGATATGTTGATTACATCATGACGGAGGCATCTGATGTTGAAAATGATTAGCTCATTGGATTGCCCAGGTTGACAAACCTAGGGGTAGGATGTGTTACCAGGACTGTAGCTGTTGTTGAAGGAGATAAGATATGAAGGCGTGACAGACCGGACACACAGACAGCCGGACGGACAGACAGACACCACGGCCAAAAACAATATTGTTCCCGATCATGTTCCCGATCTTGATGATCGGGAACCATGACTACACTTTCCAGATTCGACTGGGAAGGTCTGCCAGATGTATTATACGTGCGCCGGTCACCCACCCACGTAGTGACCACGCTCTATGTTACTAAAGCTGAAAGGGTAAATGTCGTCCTGGGTATATACAAAGATTACCTAGGCTCTCAGTCTTCACTACTAAAACAATACGCTGGGTGTAGTTTCGGTAGCCGAACATCACCCAGCTTCCGAAATCTGTGCCTAGGAATGAGTCCCATTTAGAAATCCCGTGCAATCTCGCGGTCTCGCACCGCGGTACTTGTTGAGTGTAGCTGTTCATAACGTTCTTCAGGCGGTCACGTGACCACAGGCGAGACAATCTCGAATCGAGGTGTCATACTACGATGCTGGGTGATGTTCGGCTACCGAAAGTACACCCAGGGTATTGTTTTAGTGAAGATTGAGATCCTGGGTAATCTTTGTATATAACCAGGACGACATTTACCCTTTCAGCGTTACTAAACTTCTACCGCTGAGGCCAATGCACTAACCTGCTAGGCCATAATAAAGGAAATCCTCCATAGCCGGCGGGTTGACCCGTGCCATGTAGTAGTAACTACAAGAGGTTCAATGCATTCTATTCCAGCTAAGTGACAAGTACGACAGAGATGCCTTGACCTTCCACGGTACGACAGTAACATGGCATCGACCTGTGAATCTAGACCAGTTGCTGGAACTGAAGTCGAAGCATCCTTCTGCTAAGATAGTGACGGGCAATACTGAAGTTGGTAAGGTCAATTTTTTAACAAAGAACAAGAGTTTTATGCCTAAATGTCTTAGCTTTTGACAATATATACATGTATCTACTAGTAAGAATTGTTGCACGAGTGGATTCTCCCTAGGATAAGAGCAGTCAGCCGCGCGTATTGCCAAAAGATGGCAGCACAGTTTTAGCAGACCGATACAAAAGAAATTGTGAAAAAGTGATTGGTGCTCGATCAAGAAAGATGGGTCCGCTATATGCATTTGATTGGGCCATAGTGACACCTATTGGTCAACTCACTGACAGCTCTTATCTGATGCCTTAAAGGAGCACGGTATTGGATTTCAAATGCATTATTTGACTGCGGACGTAGACGGAGCCACCTAGCGGCAGTAAGACGAACTACAAAAATGCATTACAAAATGTACGTATATCGGGTGTCCCAAAAAAAGTGAACCGCTTTTTGACAAGTATTTTCTCAGCGATAGATAAACCGAATTCATTGGAAATTTTCACAGAGTAACCTTAGGGTATCATCAACAAGTCTGCAGAATTTCTAAGAGAGCCGTCGCAAATTATGCGAATATTGTCAAATGAAAAACAGCATGTCAAAAAATCCAATATCAGAGCTGTGCAATGTGACCTTCATCATGTTCATGCAGGTGTTGACATGCTGTTTTGAATTTGACAATACTCGCATAACTTTCGACCGATCTCCTAGATATTTCGCAGACTTGGTGCTGATACCCTAAGGTTGCTCTGTGAAAATTTGCAATGAATTCGGTTGATCTATCGCTGAGAAAATACTTGTCAAAAAAGCGGTTCACTTTTTTTGGGACACCCGATATAGTACATGTAAATCGGGTCAATTCGCCAACAACTTAGTTAGTCCCTGGGTTGGAGAGTGGCATGCTGGCGCCGGCTGTCGAGAAAAAGTGGCAGTACCATGGTCCTTTAAAAATTTAACTTCTTCATTGAGTCAATTTCATTTCAAAACAATGTTTCAGGTATTGAAGTCAAGTTCAACAACATGGTATACCCCGTGCTGATTTCTCCCACAAATGTACCAGAACTAAAGCAGATTGAAGTTGGGGATGCTGGGATACTCTTTGGCGCATCTGTAATTCTAACAGACATCAACGATGCATTGAAGAAAGCCATACAGACGATGCCTGGTAAAGTATAATTCGCCCTAACTTCAACATGGCAATCAATCTGAAGAGGTCGCCACCTCTGTTCCTCGGCTAAGACCTCTGAAAAGGGCTGGAACCCAGCACAAGATTCTTGTGCTCATCGATTTTACAAATTATTTGATAAAGCAATCATACCGAAAATTAGAATTTGTCCCAATATTTGTAAAAATACTACTATCAAATTTTAACATTCCGTTGGGTATTCAATACGAGGAACAAAGTACGAACTCTTTCAAATCCCCACGCAGTTGGTTGTGCAGTGCTCAGAAATTCATCGCCTTGCACAATGCATTTGCACTGTGGAAAAGTAGTACCAGTCTAGGCTTTTCCAGAGTTTAATATGGCATTGAACGCTGGGTATGAGATTTCATGACAAAGTGCCAGGGCTGTGCAACAGACACCAGAAAGTGAACACAATGATTAAACAATTTAAAACACAAAGCACAATATTAATAGGCCTACCAGTTGACTGGGCACAACCTTGGAGTGTTTGCTGTTCAAGTTGTCACGCTCCCTCGCTGGAGTTGCTCCCTCGACAGAACCATTATTCTCTCGTGAGAATTCCCTCGATGGAATCGACTCATTAGCTCACCTGGGGTGAGCTCTTGTCGTGGGTCTGCGTCCGTCGTCCGTCGTCGTCGTCGTCGGCGTCGTCGTCGTCGTCGTCGTCGTCGTCCGTCGTGTTCCGTTAGCAGGGCACGTTTTGTAACCGCTGGAGCTATTGATCTGAAACTTAGTACATATATACCCCTAGGTCAGATGACCTATGATACCAAGTTTCGGTCCGATTCGACTCTTAGCTTGGCCACCAGGTGGCGGAAACCAAAAACACAAAAAGTGCAATAACTCCTGAACTAATGACTGGATCACCTCCAAATTTTTATCATAGGTGTATCTAATGAGGATACATTACATATATAACGGGTTTTTGGTTTGACCTACTTTTCAAGGTCACAGAGGTCAAAGTTCAAAATTTTGCCTTTAAGTGGCACGTTTCGTAACCGCAGGTGCTATTGACCTGAAATTTGGTACATATATACCCCTAGGTCAGGTGACCTATGACCCCAAGTTTCGGTCCGATTTGACTCTTAGCTTGGCCACCAGGTGGCGGAAACCAAAAACACAAAAAGTGCAATAACTCATGAACTGATGAGTGGATCCTCTCCAAATTTTTATCATTGGTGCTTCTAATGAGGATGCATGACATAAGTAAGAGGTTTTTGATTTGACCGACTTTTCAAGGTCACAGAGGTCAAAGTTCAAATTTAGTCATTTGGTGGTGCGTTTCGTAACTGCTTGGGCTATTGACTTGAAACTTGGTACATATACACCCCTATGTCAGATGACCTATGACACCACTTTTTGGTCCGATTCAATTCTCCGCTTGGCCACCAGGTGGCCATAACCAAAGCTCAAAGTCCAGTACATGTAACTCCTGAACTGGATTTTCGCCAAATTTTTATCAGGCGCATCTAACGAGGATACATGACCCTGGAACATTTCGATTTAACATTTGTCATTTGTTTTTCTGGTACGTTCACCCAGGTGAGCACATGGTCCATGGACCATTTCATTTTAGCAATGGCTCTCAGATGGCGCTCGTGTTTCAACCTGATAACTAAGGATATTAACCTGATCATCTTTGTAGTGCTATCGCTGGGCACAAAAAACACACAAACAAGACACATTAACCTGGACTTCGAAAAGCAAACCCCACCCATAACCTTGCAAGGATGATCTAATCCTAACCCTAACCCTAACCCTAACCCCTGGCCTTATCCCTAAACCCTAACCCCTAAAATCCCTTTGAAAAACCGTTTTGTACCTCTCGAGGATTGCATTTATCATTTACCATTTGAAACACGAGCGCCATCTGAGAGCCATTGATAAAATGAGTCGATTCCATCGAGGGAATTCTCACGAGGGAATAGTGGTTCTGTCGAGGGAGCAACTCCAGCGAGGGAGCGTGCCACAAGTGACCCTAACATTAGGTAACTGTGACATGGATTATTTACCACTGACTTGTGCACATTTCCAAGTTTGGCACTTTGCCCATGTTGAAGTTAGGGTGAGTCATACTTTCTGTCTGCTTCTTCATGATACTGATCGTCCGTCTTTAAAGGCCACCTTGGCACAAATGTTGCTAAAAAGCTGGATGGTAGGAAAGGTTGTTGATGATTGTCAGTGAATGATCGATTTTTCCAAAATTCTTTTTTTCAGAGGTCAAGACGAGATCTTTTTCAGCTATCGTTGAAATGTTGCGGTGGTTTGCTGGTCATCAGATCAGAAATGTGGCTGTAAGTCACTTACAAATTCTCTTCATTTAGTGGCGTCGTATTGATCATAGACCGCCAAATATTATCTTGGAACCTTAAAGGAGCACGGTATTGGATCTCAAATGCGTTATTTGACTGCCGACGTAGAGGGAGCCACCAACCGGCAGTAAGTGGAACTACAAAAACGCATTACAAAATGCACGTAATGAATCGGGTCAATTCGCCCACAACGTAGTTAGTCCCTGGGTTGGAGAGTGGCGCGGTGGCGCCGGCTGTCGAGAAAAAGTCGCAATACCGTGGTCCTTTAAGCCAGGCGTACATTGCACTTGCGACTGAAAGCAACTGGTTCTGATCAGTCGCAGGTGATGTACTCGCTGCACGCACATTATCAGTGTCGCCTCGTGACGATCAGTGACGTCACTTGGCTTTTCGCGGCGGAGCGCTTTGGTCGGTTGTTTGTCAGGCTCCGTTTTTCGAGGTAAATATCTTCGATTCCTCCGAAATGTTTCCCGATTTTGAGGAGGTTAAATGAGAATAAGATTATTGAGGAAGGATTATGTGGAATATGAGAGGAAAATGTTTTGCCATCGAGGCGATGGCATCCGATTTTAATTGGAGAGGAACGTGCTCTGGGAGAGCACTGAGAACATGTCAGTGACATGTGGGCCATGCCAGGGGCATGCGCAGGAATTACCATCGAGGCGATGGAAACATGTCAGGGACATGTACGGGCCATGCCAGGGGCGTGAGCAGAAATTACCATCTAGGCGATGGAAAACATGTCAGGGACATGTAGGGGCCATGCCAGGGGCATGAGCAGGAATTACCATCGAGGCGATGGAAAACTCAGCTGCTCGCAGAGCGATGTCCACATGCGACTTTGTGTCTGAGAGCAAACTTCTGCGAGAAAACTCTCACGTGGAATGTCGCCTTAAGTCTTAAACACCTTTTGTGAAATCGGCTCTGACACATACATTTTGTTACTAATAATTTCTAAACTACTACTCCGATGGGGACGATGATTTAATAACATGTTACTGACATCCATAAAATTTTCTTTGGGAATATCGTAATTACGTAATAGCTCATCAGAAAAAATCCTAAAAGTCAACATTTTTATTATGTAATTTTTTTGTGACTTTTGTTGCAATTTTGATAGAGTGGAACCTTCTAAGAATCGTGGACCTTGTTTCATCAAAATCTGTTGAGTGGTTGCTGCATGATATATTTGAGATTATCAAAATTTCGATAATTTAATTTGAGATTTTTCAATTTTTCACAAAATTTTGATATCAGTAGACAGAGCACACCTAAAAACCAAGGAGTATGACGTTTTTGAACGTTAAGCCGGAACTGGTTCGAAGTTACATGTAAGCATGTTTTTCAAAGTATCAACATTTTGATACTTTGAAAAATACGCAATATTTCTGCGCAGTTAATGCAAAAAGGTCCAAAATGTTGTAAATCAACATTCTGAGGTTAGCTTTATCTAATGGCATCAAGATTTCCTACAAAACACGAAAATCTCAAATTATTAAAATTTTGATAATCTCAAATATCTCAGCAACCACTCAACAGATTTTGATTAAACGAAGCACAAAATCCTTAGAAAGTTCCACTCTATCACATCTGCAACAAAAATCACAAAAATATTACATAATAAAAAGTTTCATATTTAGTGCTTTTTTCTGATGAGCTATTACATAAGTATGATATCTTCAAATTTCCTAAATTGTGATGCAGTAATATCACCAACAAGATACATTTTCATGTGGAACAAGCCGTGTTAAAATTGGCCCAGTAGGATTTGAAATATTCAAAGTATCATGTGTAGATAAAATAATGTCCACGCGCCGCGTAGCGGCCAACAGCAAAGCTAGCCAAAGACTTGTCACGGGTCAGTCAATAGAATTGGACTCATACCGTAAGTGAAATGCGCCTAATGTTCAAATGGAATATATCGGACGCGATTGGTTTAACGTTTTTAGTGGCTGTGAACGTAGATGGGATTATGTAGCGATATGCTGACAGATTTGCTAGGGACTTGCTCTGTGGATGTTGTGGAATGCGATTTTTGTAAGATTATTCTGATTTGTGACGTCATTTCTATTATCATAAAAATATGTTGAGCAGCTGGGATGTATTCATAAACATTTATTCACCAGCCAGCATCATGGCCGGTTGGCGCATCGGTAGAGCGTCCGGCTATGAATCACGGGCGCCGGGTTCGAGCCTTGCGATAGGCGATTTTTTCACGGGTCTGTTTCTCTGTTTATTTTTTTGGGCTGAATCTGTGTCTCTGGTTTTTTTTTTGCTGAACACGTTATTCGCAGGACGAATATGTCCCCAGCCCTTCCATTTCCCTACAAATCTGCATTTGGTAATAAATACTTATAACCACAGATCCTGTCAGCTGCCCCTGCATTCAGAGAGACTTTTCACTAAAGTCTCTCTGAATGCAGGGGCAGCTGGCGACCATCGACATTCCCCTCCCAGCCACCAAAAATATCAACATCCCAACTAACGTTCAAGAGTACTGGGTTACCAATCCTATATAAAAGGTATAGGACTCTGATCACTAGGGGACTTAGATTTCTTTTACAACAGTGACAGAAATCGAAGTCTGCTGTAGCCAAAGTCCTCCCTCTGTTGTATTAAATGCACAATAGAATTTATATAGCTCTTAATAGGACATGCATTCAAATAGCTAAAATATTCGGTCGTCGGTCAGCCGGTCACTCGTGGTGTAGGGGTTCGGGAACCTGCACATTAAGCAAATACTGCGGGTTCGACTCCCTGTCGGGCAACTGTCTTGTTAATTTTTTTCCTTGCCATCTTCGATCATTATTGTCTTTTGGACTTGATTTCTAGTCGTTGGTCTGTCGGACTCTGATTTCGAGGAATGTGGTCTGAATGTGGACTTGTATGTCTAGAAAATCATGTCAGGCGGACTTGCATTCCGAGGAAAGCAGGTCCGGCGGGCTTGCATTCCGAGGAAAGCAGGTCCGGCGGACATGCATTCCTAGGAAAGCGGGTCCGAGGGAGGACCTGGGACCTTATTCACGAAGCTCCCGTAACTTACGGGAGTGCGCAAACTATTGTCCATTTGCAGACAACCTATTGTTCACTATCAGCCTGACAAAGGATTTGCGTATCCTTAAAGTTACGAGAGCTTTGTGAATAAGGTCCCAGATGTATCGACGTCTGAAAGGGCAAGTGTGAACGATGTGCCTGGCGAGGATTCCGGAGAGGAATATAGCCATGCGCTCTAACCTGAGTTATATACATGTGTATGCACTTTACATGACATTTCACACCGAAACATGTAATGTGTAAACACCAGCCATGGGCGCAGCCATCTTTGATGCAATGCATTATGTCCATAAATTAGCCAGGACTCTGTGTAAGAATGCGAAGAAATTGTCAAATATTTCCTAAAATCTCTCGTAGTGCTGGTGGTAGTGTTATGACATCCAGGCGTGCCACAAATGGCGTTGTCTTCGAAGGTATAAACAAGAATTGTTCTATCGGGCCCACAAACGTTTCTTGAGAAAGAATCTTTTAAACCAACCGGCATTATACATTCTTAGTGCCTGGTCCCAATAAGGAGGTTTTTATTTCAATCAGCCATTACGTCTGGTATCCGCGCGACAGCAACTTCAACTTTGTTGTGGGCATAGCTATACTTAATTACTATGCAATGATGCCATAGCCAAATGTAATCATTGCCTACCAAAAAAGCTGTCGGTTTTCTTGTGAAGTCGGCGATGACAAACTTTCGTCCACTGACAACGCCTTACGTCACTGTTAATAATCAGTTGAGCCAACCAGCGGATAGGGGGTGGAGCCTGATCAACCATCATGAGTTTGGACATGAGAAATTGATTCTACCCTTGACTGCCAGCCCTTCGCCGACCAACTAATGGGCATGCGCAAGATCTACTGGGCATGTGCAAGATCTACTGGGCATGCGCAGCTTATTGCATAGGCCTGTAATGCTATATGTTTCGGTGTGCATTTTACCGAGGGTGATCTTGTCATGACTATATCCCGCAGGGACAAAATCACGGCCCCATTTTCATCAGGTCGTGCTTGGCACAAGTTTTCAGATTGCAGCACCTCACTGCGAATGAAAAATATGTGAACATCATGTGCATAACTCAAAGTATTCTCCACATATTTTTCATTCGCAGATGTATATCGACCCTGAAGCTTTCTTTAAT
Source organism: Notospermus geniculatus (assembly GCA_002633025.1). NCBI lineage: Eukaryota > Metazoa > Nemertea > Pilidiophora > Heteronemertea > Lineidae > Notospermus > Notospermus geniculatus. The sequence goes on along the minus strand of NMRB01001119.1, from coordinate 160,960 downwards.
TTTGAGTAGGACTTGGGATCCTAAATTTCTATCGTAACGGAAGTCCGCCTAGGACCACTTTTTAGCTCACCTCTGTGAGGTGAGCTTCTCCCATGGTGTGTCGTCCGTCGTCCGTCGTCGTCGTCGTCCGTCGTCGTCGTTAACAGAGGTGGCACGTTTCTAAACCGCTTGGGTTACAAACTTGAAATTTGGTGTACAGGTACCCTATGGTAAAAACTATCTCTGGACCGAAACTTAGCGCCGCTGCTTGTACACTCTGGCCTGTAGGTGGCGCTTTGTGAAAACCTTCTTTTGGCCGTATCTCCTGAACGCTGTTAGCTAGAACCACGAAACTTTTATGGTGGGTTCCTCTGATGAGACTACATCACATAAATCCCGGGTTTTTGATTTGACCTACTTTTCAAGGTCACAGAGGTCAAAGTTCAAAATTCACTGTTTGGTGGCACATTTCATGGCTATTTGACATAGAGTGTTGTGATTTGGTGTGAAGATATATCTAGGCACCCTGCACAAGTGCACCAAATTTCAACCCGATCGGACTTCAAATATGGCCGCCAGGAAGCCATCTTGAAAAATGGACTTTGACCCACATTTTATAAATAGGAGTAGGTAGGATGTTTTAACCTTGTCAAACTATGTATCTAGGTACCATATAAATATATGGTAAATTTCAGTCAGATTCGACGTCAAATATGGCCGCCAGGGAGCCATCTTGAAAAATGGACTTCAACCCACACCTCAATAGTGGTAGCTAGGATGCTTTAACCGTGCCTAAATATGTGTCTTGGTACTGTCTACTTATATGCCAAATTTCGGTTCAATTGGATTTCAACATGGCTGCCAGACGGCCATCTTGAAAAATTGACTTTGGCCATGTCTCACCGGTAGTAAATGTTACGATGTTTTAATGTTGTCTAAATATCTATGCAAGTATCCTGTACATTCCTGCTAAAATTTCAGTCCCACCAGGTAGCCATCTTGAAAAATAGAATTTTTGACATCTGTGACCTAGACAGGAAAGTACTTCTTGGTGTGTTCAGCTTTATCTTATCTATCCTGATCCTTCAACATTCACCATGTTGTCACAGAGGTGAGCACAATGGCCCTGGCCATTTCATTCTAAATGTCGGAGCCCCAGGATATTGTTTCCTAGGAATCTTGGTCCTAGGACTACAGTTCCTAGTTGTCCAGGACCGTAGGACTCGAGAACAGTCTGTTCTAGAGTTTCGGATTGTAAAGTTCCAGCCTGAAGAAGACTCCGGTTGGGGTCGAAAATTCGCAAACACTCTGGAAATTGCCTTTTTATTTATCATATATTTTCATCGTAACACTGAAAGTGGCATTTGTTCTAATTTTCCTATACATTTTGTTCGCAGGAATCACATTTTTTCCCTGCAGGGACAAGCTAATGTTCTGGTCTGAGCGAAGTCAGCCACCGCGAATCGAACGTGCAGGAATGGATGGTAGCCAGCGTCAAATTATAGTGCGAGAAAAGATTGTCTTTGTGACAGGCCTGACAATCGACTACCCAACCAGGCGACTGTATTTTGTGGATGCAAGAATGAATTCAATTGCATTTTGCAATTATGATGGGAGTGGGCGCCATACCGTGATAGCAAGTGATAGGGTGAGTTTTCTCGTTTTATCTCCAATCTAGCGTCCAATGGAAATACCTAGTAAGTCGCATTTTTGGAGAAAATGGGTTAAGACCAAATTCGTACTTGCTAGGTATTGTTTCATCACAATCCACAGTTTTTGTTTGTAAAATGTCCGCCAAAGCCTCGGAATGACAGACGTAAAAACCTAGTAGGTGCACCACTAAAGGGCGCCGCACACCTGCGACTAAAATGGGGGCGACTACAGATGCGACTACTACGTCGCCTGCGATAATTAGCTTTGAGGTCAATCAGTGATGTCATCCGCGACATCACTGAAGCATTTGTCGCAAACAAGTCAACAAACACTAAAAAACTGAGAATATGTTCAGTCGCTTCTCTGGTCGCAAGGCCGGTCGCCTAGAAAATCGCTCGAAAAATCGCTAGTGTGCGGTGCCCTTAAGTCATCAGATTTGTGACTTACATGTATTATGTAATTATCTTTGCAAACTCAGCATGAAACCAGAGGTAAAACATAGCAAGTCGCATTTAATCCTGTTATATAACATATTTTAAAAACCATCTTAAAATGTACTTAAGAACAATAAACCCATTTTTCTCGAAATTACCAAAATTTGACATACCAGGTATTTCCATTGGACGCTCGCAACGTTGGTGAAAAGAACGGACTATGATGGATGACGCAACCAAAATTATCGAATAATGCAGCGCCAATACAAACTGGGGACGTGCTCTGCCATTCTTGACACTAGAGGGCGTTCCAAATAACACCCTCTAGTATCGATCAGCCACCGCCATGTTGAAAAGAAGTGCAGCGCAATAATTAATGCATAGGTGCCGCAGTGCGACAATTCGGTGTTTTCGTGCGGTAAAAGGGATTATCGCTGATGAGTTACACAATGGGGAAAAATTCAATGGATGGTTTAATTCATTTTTTAGGTGAACAGCATTGGCTAAGCGGCTGCGGAAATTAGGCGAGATAAATGATAGCTTTGAGAGGGTTTCAGGCTTCCGGCTTCTGACCCAAGGGCCACTCGTGCCCTGGCGGGACGATCCTGTCTCGCGCGGGTTGGAGGTTGGGGACGCCTTCCGTCCTGGGGGCACCCATTTTTGTTCAATGCAGGAATGCAACTATTTGATTTTTTGATGACGTGGCCATACAGAGTGGGAGTAAATGTGGCATGCGATCATGGGTAGATGGCAAGTGGGGTTCGACGAGGAAAGTGGTCTATGGGCGAATAGGGACGGTCAGGCGCCCCAATTTCCAACTCCGCCAGAAGGGATTACGTAGGTTTCGGTTAAATCTGTTTTCGGTGTGTACCGCTGGTTTTGGAGGGGGTTCTGTTGGGTTTAATTGAGCTAGCAATAACTTAAATATGGAACCTTCGTATTATTTTTCGACCCCCGAATACGGATATTCCAGGAGTTTAGGTTAGTGAGAGTTTTGGGGGAGGTATTGGGTGGAGTATTGGGAGTATTGGGAAAAAATTGGGAGTTTTGGGTGAGTAGTGGGAATCTGACGGGAGAGTTGTTGGGTCAGGAGACAAAATACAGTCCTTCCCAGACATTGATTTGGAGACAGTTTGCCTGATTTTCATCCCGATACTCACTGTCATGGCAATGAGAGGAGCGAGGCGACACTGAGGGTGTGCTAACATTATCAGTGTCGCCTCGTGACGATCAGTGACGTCACTTGGCTTTTCGCGGCGGGAGCGTGGAGGGAGGTGATTGGAAGGGTCCCGTCGGGCGACCCGGGGGCGGCCGGTTGAGGGCGCTGGATTGGGGCCGAGGGCGTACACTGAGGGTGTGCTAACATCGCAAATTCAGCAACTTTAGTAAAACTAGGAGGATCCAATCAGTCGTCATGTCCCGACTGTGTACATCGCACTTGCGACTGAAAGCAACTCGGGTAACGTCCGGGGCGTTGAGACTCGACGAAACTAGCTTTCGTTCAGAAAACTGGCACTGATCACTCGCAAGTCCACGTACATCGCAGCGACTGAACGAAACTGGGTACAACTAGTCACTAGAAAGTTGAACATGTGCAACTCGCGGCGACTGGCAAAATCTCAGTTCCAACGAGTCGCAAGGGTGCGTACATCGACCGTTTCTGGCGACTGATCAGTCGCCTCCAGTTGCAGCTAAATCCTTCCAATCGCCAGTAGGTCAGTGGTGACTAGTTGTCTCCAGTCACAAATGTGATGTACGCTATAGGCTTTAGGTAATCCCATGACCCAGCTGCGTAAAGCCTCGCTTATGTCGCCCTTACGTACAGTCAGAACTAGTTGGCAACTGATAATCGGCGCGTAGTCACAACTACTAGGTGACATAAGCTCTCGGGCGTCAGAGAGTAACTAGTTGCCAACTAGTTGCAAACTAAAAATATCCAGATCCTGAAAGTCGCACATGTTCAACTTCAGCGACTAGTTGACAACTGTATCCTGAAGACAGCCAATGAAATTCGCTTTACATTCCACGTGGCCTAACGTGACCACGTGACCTAATCACCACGTCATTTAAAATCAAACGAAATCTGTGTCGACATAAGCACTCAAAAGACGGCGATAAACTAGTTCCAGGTAGTTGCGACCGATCGGTATTTTTCTACTCGGTGGCGACATAAGTTACCAGTAGCAACTTGTTGACGCTATTTCTATCACAGCGAAGGGCGACATAAGCAAGGCTTTAGTTCCGAAACACTTGTGATTCCGTCGTTGACTGGGTCTCAACCATTTTCCAATGCGTTCGTCATAGGGCTGGAATAAAGCGGGTGATCCACTGTTGCGATTTTGGCTTGAGACGGGGTTGCGATCCCTTACGATCACCTTATAAGGACTTCCGATTGCCATATAAGGTGATCGCAATGGATCGCAACCCCGTCTCAAGCCAAAATCGCAACAGTGGATCACCCGCTTAAGAGACATGTCCAGGATACGAAGTCATCTTTGTGAATAAGGTGCATGCATTCATTTCGGCGCCTTATGGATCTCTTGCCTCATCCTTTCAGGCTGTTGGTGGCAACATCATGAGTGCGAGTCCAATCTCCGACCTTAATCCTCTTTTTATGGCAGCGGGTGTAGTCCTCACAGTCGTTTCCAAAGGCAAGTAGTCCACAGCTGAAGCAACGTTTTCCCTACCTGGTCATGACTTCCACAATTTTTATGGAAGTCAATTTGGGAAGATGGTGGGGTCTTTAGACTTCCAGCAATTATGACTTCTTGTTATATTTTACTGGGGGTCAAATCTTCCCTTCACTGTAAAAACTAATAAGCTCGAGAAACCCATGGGAATGGGTTCATTCCTTGTCCCCTATCTGGACCCGATTGCCATGGGTTGGTACAAGAGAATGGTTTCATGGTACCCATGCAGAATACTTGTTCTTCGGGACGAAATAAATAGGTCCTTAGGTTGCAGTAACCCATAATGACCGGTTTCATAGGTCACTTTGGCCCATCTACGATTGCTACCCGTGAGGTGTTGGCACCCATGAGCAGCTTTCGGGTCCAACTGACCTACTATACATGTACTAGTTTATGCTACCCAGTTGGGTCATTTGAACCCATGGGGAAATCAGTATTTGTACCCATGGGACCGGACGATTTTTATGGTGCATATGCTGCTACACGAGCCAGGAGTGTGTGGTTGCCATGGGCGAAGGGAATCCCCAGTTTTATTTTCAGCTGCGCTCGCAAGGGGTCGGCGTGTTGAAGAAAATTTGGCCGGCGCGTGCCTGGGTTCTATGGCGTAAATGGAGACTGTATACAGATGGGACTTCCACACTTTCTCTGTCAGCGTATCATCGAATTTACCTGCGTTTTTGAGACTTCAGAGTTATTTATATTTGCGTAATTTCTGTAGTTTACATTGCGTAATAGACACCATACGCAGGCTTAATGAAGCCCTGAGCAAGAGTATCATTTGATGATCTCGGTAGCCGGCAGACAAGTAAAACTCAGAGGTTTTCTTTCTGTTTGAAAGTACAGCATTATTAGCTCAATTACGACCTGTGTACAAAAGTGACCCTCAAAGGACACGGCATTGCCACCTTTTTCTGGACAGCCGGCGCCACCGCGCCAACTCTCCAACCCCAGGGACTAAATACGTTGCCCGCAAATGGGCCTGATTTACCACACTTTTGTAATGGTTTTTGTAGTTCGTAATTGCTGCCGCTAGATGGCTCCCTCTACGTCGGCAGTCAAAATACCTCTTGGAGATCGCATACCGTGCTCCTTTAATCTGGTCCAAAAGGAGACAACATCTCTCAACAATCTTTCTTCTTGATCATGTTTGGAAATCTTTGCATTTACCTTATCCTGAAGAAATCAGGTCCTCTTAGCTTAGCTCCCTTAAGCCCCCGTCACATATCCATACCGGGGCCCGTACGGCAAGTAAAATACTAGATATTTTGGCCAATTTCTACTGTGCCCAGTTTGATCCAGTCTAATTTCCGCTTATATATTGAGGCGATTTCGGGGACGGCATAAGTCATCTTATCCGAGTTTCAGTCTCTAAATTCCGCAGCAAGCCACTGGGTGGGGAAAATCGTACGGGGCCCGGTGAATTTGTGACCTGGGCTTAACTCGCACGCACGAGGCCCTGAACAAACCGGCAGCATTCCCTGGAGTATACCGCCGGCGAGAAAACATGTGGCCAATCAGCGCGTCGCATTCAAAGTAAGCCCCGCCTCCTGTCAAGATTTATGCTAATGAATTAACTACGACTGTCTGTTGCTTATGAGGAGAGCGAAAACTCTCGCTTTGGCCGTAAAATGCTGCACTGATTCATCATTTGGGCTTGAATTACATGGAATTTTCGGTGAATAATGTCGTATGATGATGCTGTTTATCGCTTCAGAATGCGATCTCAGGCCGGTCTAACGAGTCCGCTTCTTGTAGCGATCTCAGGCCGATTCGGTTTACAGTTTGGCGCGTAGTGTCACCGCGCTGACTGGATCGCTCCAAACTGTTCAGACACATGTCTAGACCGGCCTAGGGTAGCTGAATCGGTCTGAGATTGCAACAAGAAGTGGACTCGCTAGACCGGCCTGAGGTCGCATTAAAAACTTTGTAGTGTGAACGCGTCTCAAGCTAGACCGACCTAGCCAATGCGCATTCCCGAATGCGAACTGGGGAATTTGGTCTAAGATCGGTCTAGATGTGAACGTGGCTTAAGAGGACCTGATTTCTTCAGGATGCATTTACCTCTGATTTCAGAGACTGGCATGCGACAGATTATGATGGATGAACACTTTTTTCCTCGGTACAGGCAAACAGCACTCAAACCTAACGAAGTCCTCCTTGCCATCCACATACCCTATACGACAGAGGTTTGAAGAACATTTATTTCTTTTGCTTTACTTTTTGGCAAATTCAGAGTCAAAGTCAACTTTGAAGAGAGACATTCGAAAGATATTGCCCGGCGGGCACTCCCATAACTGGTCGACAGTGACACTACGCTAATCAAAACAAGAACACAGGCCCCGAGAGAGCTATCAGTGAGTTTAGAACACGTATCTAAAAAACGCTAGTTTGTTAAATACATACCCTGAGCTCATGAATTCGTGGGTGTGTTTTTTACAAACTAGCGTTTTTTGGTCAGATAGGGGCCTACGTGTTCTAAACTCACTGATAGCTCTCCAGGGGCCTGTGCCATAACGCACCACGCCATCTGTTAATCGTCGGTGGCACTGCGCTAATCAAAACAAAAACAAAGAATGCCTGTCGGGCAGTATCTTTCGGATGTCTCCCTTTAACTTTAAAACTTTTAGGGCCGTATTTACGAAGCGCGATTAGGCCAACACGCGTGTAAATTCATAGTTATTCAGGTTAATGCACCGGTCAATCAGAACCTTGACCCACCCCTCCTCAAGCATTCACCTTGGATTCACTTTTGGCCGGTGAAGATTAGGTGAAGATTCACCTTGGATTCACTTCTATGGCAAGCCAAACGTTGCAATATTCAATACTACAAAATATTTTTGTTCCAAAAATATATTCATTCATGAATGGTAAATATTCATTCATGAATGGTAAATATTCATTCATGAATGGTAAATATTCATTCATGAAAACAATATTCATTCATGAAAACAATATTTGTTCATGAAACAAAAAAATTTATTCATGAAAAAAATATGTGTTTATGAAAAAAAAATTATTCATGAAAAAAATTTATTCATGAAAAAAATCTATTCATGAAAAAATATTTGTTCATGAAATAAATATTTATTCATGAAAAAAATTGTATAAATTTCTTTTTTATTCAATGAAAAATGTGTCCAACGAAAATATTTATATATAAAATTTATATATAAAAAATTATCGCATACAAATATTTTTATCCCACATAAATATTACATACAGAACGAGTAACGANATGTACATCATGTGCATAACTCAAAGTATTCTGCGCATATTTTTCATTCGCAGACTGATGTATATCAACCCTGAAGTTTTCTTTAATTTTGAGTAGGACTTGGGATCCTAGATTTCTATCGTAACGGAAGTCCGCCTGGGACCACTGTTTCTAAATGTTGGACCTCTATTCCTAAGGAAGTGCAGTCCTAGGACTATGGTTCCTAGAAATCTTGGTCCTAGGACTACAGTTCCTAGTTGTCCAGGACCGTAGGACTTAGATTCCTAAGAGTTAGGGTCCGTAGGACTTAGAATCCTAGGAGTTAGGGTCCCGCGGACCCTACTTACTAGGACCTGGGTTACTTTCACACCTGTAGCCGATTTCAGCGCTCTTGACATAGACCATCACTACCAGCCAGGTACCCCTTTTACACCTGGGTGGGGTGAAGCAAGTGAGGCAAAGTGACTTGCTCGGGGTCACAAGCGAGCCTGTTTTTTTTCTTGGTCAGGACTGGGAATCGAACCCGTGACACTCTGATCTGGAGTCCGTCTCACGCCACTAGACCACGCCACTCCCTTTGCTTTTTGATACTCCTACTTTATGTTTTATGTTCTTCAGAATGAGTATTTCTTCGGCTATAAGCAAGCACACAGAAAGGAGGATGATTTCGCAGTGGTGAATGCTGGGATGAAGGTGGCCTTTGAAGGGCAAACATCAGTTGTGAAAGAGATGAGCCTTGCTTACGGTGGCATGGCACCAACAACTATTATGGCCAAAAAGACCATGGCCGTGGCCAAGGGGAGGTGGGTGATGTCCGTTCCATTCAGTGTAGACATTTGTGAACTATGGTTTCACCTTGTCATTTGAGATGCTGAGATACTGCAACCAAAATGTACATGTCGTCCATCCACCTGACTGACTACTGACTTCATGTCAAAGGACCGACTACTGACTTCACGCCAAAGGACCGACTAACTGACTTCATGCCAAAGGACCTACTTTTTACAATTTCAGAAAGTTAGGGCATATTGTGCTGATCAAGACCGCTTTTTATTTCATTGAAAAATTCCAATTGGTTCAAAAGTTCTATACACTTCAGTACCGGTAATAATCTGTCTAGTCAATTTTTTGATGAAACTAGGGCCCATACCTGTTTTGACAAAAATCAGTAATATCATTAGAAGCATTTTAAATTTATATTTTAAAAAGTGCTTTAAGATACATGTAAAACGTTGTTCTTAGTGAAACATTGTTTCAGCCAGCGTTTTAAATGTTAAAACGTGTTTTGCAGCAGTGCCAAGGCCTGTAAGTGCTAGAATAAAATGTGTTTTAGCGTTAAAACTGTTTGCAAATATGGGCCTGGTGTAACGTCTGCGAGTGTTCCCCATCTATGAGTGTTCCACTCCTGACTTGACAATAGGGGACAGACATAGAAACATGTCGATCTGTCTGTCAGCGTTTCCCAAACAATAAGGAGGACACACTGACCGACAGAAACACTGGCAGATATAACACCAGAGGCTGTCGATGTGACTAAAAGAAGCCAACAGGAAGTTAGATATGCCCCAACCTTGCTCTGGCTAAAACGCTTTTTATGGGAGATTTAAATTACGTTTTAGCGTCAAAACCCTATGGGAAATGTGAAAGAAAAAATGTGTTTTTGTCGGAGCGTTCAAAAACTAAAACAAGTTCTAGAATATGATTTTTCCTAAAAACATTGTTTCATCTTTTTAAAATGTATTTTAGTGTTAAAACAGCTTTGAAAATGTGGGCCTAGGACTTTAATTGTTACAATCACCGTAAAAAGCTTTGGATCTTTCAGAGAATGGAAAGAAGACCTTATTCCAGACATGTGCCAGTACTTGGCTGATGACCTACCTCTGAGACCAGACGCCCCCGGTGGATCAGTTCCATACAGACGTTCCCTGACAACAAGCTTCTTTTTTAAGTTCTATCTTGCCGTACAGTCACAGCTGATTGAAAGAGGGGTGAATATCAAAGCCATAAAGATGATTTTACTGTTTATGTCTTTGTTTAGGCGACGCTTATTTTATTCACTGGTTTACGGATCCGCCGCACTTGTCTCCTCCGATTTTGGAAAATGAAAATAATTGAAAAATGACATTATTTTTTGGCCCACAAACTTATTATCCAATCAATAAAAATCAAAAATAATAAGAAAAAACGCTTTATTATTTTATCACCGACATGATGCCTGACGAAAATACTTCACAGCGGTTGTAACATTCATTCCCATTCCATGTGTCATGATGTGCCCCAACGTACATTTTTATTATTTTTATAGCCGCCTGTTACATGTTTTGACAAATCTAATAAAAATAATCAAATCATTACAATTATTTTTATTTTTTATTTTCCACCCTCCTGTCAGGGGTTTCCAGGGAAAAAATCCGTAAACCAACGCATAAAATAAGTGTGGTCTCATCTGGAAGTTATCATGATTCTGGTAAATATACTGGTACAGGTGTGAAAGTAACCCAGGTCCTAGTAAGTAGGGTCCGCGGGACCCTAACTCCTAGGATTCTAAGTCCTACGGACCCTAACTCTTAGGAATCTAAGTCCTACGGTCCTGGACAACTAGGAACTGTAGTCCTAGGACCAAGATTCCTAGGAACCAATGTCCTAGGACTGCGCCTCCTTAGGAATAGAGGTCCAACATTTAGAAAAAGTGGTCCTAGGCGGACTTCCGTTACGATAGAAATCTAGGATCCCAAGTCCTACTCAAAATTAAAGAAAACTTCAGGGTTGATATACATCTCGAATGATGCACGAATGATGCACGACCAGATGAAAATGGGGCCATGATTTGGTCCCTACGGGGATATAGTCATGACAAGATCACCCTCGGTAAAATGTCATGTAAAGTGCATATAACTCCGGTTAGAGTGCACTATGGCTCTATTCCTCTCCGGAATCCTCGCCAGGCACATCGTTCACTTTGCCCTTTCAGGCGTCGATACATCAGGTCCTCGAGCTCCGTCGGACCCGCTTTCCTAGGAATGCAAGTCCGCCGGACCTGCTTTCCTCGGAATGCAGGTCCGCCGGACCTGCTTTCCTCAGAATGCAAGTCCGCCTGACATGCTTTTCTAGACATACAAGTCCACAGACCAACATTCCTCGAAATCAGAGTCCGACAGACCTATGACTAGAAATCGAAGTCCAAAAGACAATGTTGTGTAATGATCGAAGGTGACAAGAAAAAAAAACAAAACAAAAAAAAAACAGTTCCCCGACAGGGAGTCGAACCCGCAGTATTTGCTTAATGTGCAGGTCCCCGAACCACTACACCACGAGTGACCGGCTGACCGACAACCGAATATTTTAGCTATTTGAATGCATGTCCTATTAAAGAGCTATACAGATTCTATTGTGCATTTAAAGGGGAAGGACTTCGGTTACGGCGGACTTTGATTTCTGTCACTGCTGTAAAAGAAATCTAAGTCCCCTAGTAATCAGAGTCCTATACCTTTATTATAGGATTGGTAACCCAGGAACGGACGTCCGGGTAGGACAAATCTTCCTAAGGAATGAGGGCCCTCCGGGCCCCCATTCCTTAGGAACCAAGGTCCGTAGGACCTTGGTTCCGGGCGGACCTGCATTTCTTTCACACCGGTAATTGAGCTAAATATACTGGTACCGGTAATTGAGCTATCAGGAGGTTGAAGTAGTTGTTGGCCTTATCTGGTTACACCTATCTAAAACCCCCGTGCTTTTTTAGACACTGGTTTATTCCGAACCCGAAAAAACATGGGGCCGTATTCAAGAAGCTTCCTTAAGTGTAAGGTCAACCTTAATCTTTTGTATTCTACCCTGCAAACAATAGCTAAAGGTCGACCTCACACTTAAGGAAGCTTCTTGAATACGGCCCACGGTGTTGACATGGCGAGCAGTTACTTAAAAGGTACATGTACTTTAAAATGCGATTGGTAATAAGTTCCGTAAACCGGCAGGGGGCACTGCAACTATCCGTATTCAAGTGGCTACTGGAGGCGTGAAATAGCCTAAATGCATGCACATAATAATTAAATAATAATAATATAATAATGCCTTTCTTATATAGTGCACTTCCAGTTGGACTGCTCAATGTGCTTTACACTATTACACCAAACTTGACGCTAGGTGGCGATATCTGAGAATATCACCACTAGTATCGAAGCTAGGTTTTCATCTTGAACAGTGTGCGCGCGGAGCGAACAGTAGAAATTCTTCTATTTGTAAAGCGGTCACCCATCACTTCGTTTACTACGTTTACAATATAGATAGTTGAAGATAGGTGTATAAAGGTATAGAGTGATACAAACATCGGTGGAGTAGATATCAAGTAATAAAAAGTTATTCTGTTTCATTTTCGACAAGATAAACACTGTTTTCTGCAAATAATAGCATTTTGAAAAAGAAGTTCGCGTCACGTGATAGACCAGCCCACCGACGGTGACATCAAGATTTTCAAGATGGCGATCTAGTGTCAATTGCAATGTTAAAATTTTCGTCCAAGTATCAAAAACTTTTAACGCTGCGTGGAGTATGCTATTACACATGACCAAAAATATATAACACCAAAAATACACAACTCGAAAATCACCAATTTTCGGCATGTTCAACAGCACGTTGTGGCCGTCCCATTGAACTGATTACTAATTTCTCTAGCAACATGGAAAGATGATGTTTTTTTCTAAACAATGACATTTGTTACCGCTCTCAATTCCAAGTATTAATTGTAATGAGATATAGCGCCCGAAAAGTGACCACTTCAAGCCCCATTTCTCCTTGCGTACACCAGCCTTCTCGGGCGATATAGTTCATGTCCTCTGAGCAGATGGCGCTGACGATCAGCTTTTTCCATATTTGGAGTGAAGTCTCGTAACACAACTAATGAGAGTTGGCGATCTCGTAAAGCGGTTTTTCCACGGTACAATATCATTGCACAATATGGGGCAAAAATGGGTGTCATGTGCTGCTGGTATTATGGATGGGAGAAAGATTGGCAATAATATTGCCCATTTTGATCCTCATATTGTGCAATAATATTGTACGTGGATAGGCCGCTTTAGAGTGCCATCTTACGGCAAGCAAGTAAACTGATCGGTCGGGAAGGGGGCTGCACGAAATGCCGAAAACAAGCCGGAACAACCCATCTTTGGAGCTGTATCTCAACTTCCCGGTGAGATACAGGTATTTCGGGTATTTCGGGGAACTGACTCGTCAGACATCTCTCATGTGGCAGGAAAAGACTTCTATTTTCGATTAAGATATAGAAATCACAAGAAAATGCTGGGCTGAATAGCGTTATTTGTTGAAAGAAAGTAGCTAGATTTACAGGTTTCGAGTTGTATATTTTTGGTGTTATGTATTTTTGTTTTTCAATAGTCAGTCCTGTCACTTGTAAGGGCAAGCAAAAATTTTTTTTAGTTTATCGTCCGAGTGGTTCTTGAAAATGGGCAACGGGGGGGGGGGCGCACTTTTTGTTTTTATTTTATATTTTATTTGGTACGAAGAAATTACAAAATCAGCTCCTCCTCAGCATGTTATGTCACCACCCCGACCCTCTAAGACTGCATTTTGTCTTGACTTTATACTCAATCACTATGGACAATGTTGAAAAGCATGAAGAGCACACTTTGGAAACTGTTGTTTAGAGATCTACTGCACAACTGTTTGAAGCTAGTGCTTCGTGTACATGTCTATCTCGTAAGCATTGACGGCCATATATGGCAAACGTTGTGGTTAGTTTGCGGTTTGCGGTCAAAAACTGCGAGCACTAAGCTAGAAGTACGCAAACAAGTATTCTCCCCGCAGATTCAACCTTGATTAGGTAAGAAGTAACGCTAATAAGGTATAGAATCATTTTTCTGATCCATCAAGAATAAACGGTGATTTTGACTTAAAACCTGTTTTCAATAGAAATTCAGTCCTCTTTTGGCATTGTTCGCCCTTTATAATTTGTGTGAATGGGAGGTACGTTGTATTGTATTTCATTGTGTAGATGTACTCCAAACTGGAGGCGTTCATTAGAAATGTTGGCAAAGAGATTCTTCACGAAACAATCGGCATTAACTTAGTGAGATATCCCTCCACTAAGTTATAGAATGATTATTTAAGATAGTACTTTACAGCGAAAAACAACGGCATGAAACTTTGATGTGGGCGTTGACATGGATTTACGGCCTATTGTAAGTTCATGCTAAATAGGTATAAAGAGGAAGGGCCTAGCGCCTTATTTCCAGTTGTTACCGCTTGGTGTCAGCAGCGCATGGGACCTCATAGCTCATTAAATTTGAGAATAATATCCACTTCAAACAGCCGTGACTGCTTGGCAGCGCTCAGATACGCGGCGCGGCGCGAAATTGAAACTGATAAAAATGTTAAAAATTTGCACGGCGCTGAAAACTGGCGCAGGCGGAGGACGATAAACTAAAGATTTTTTTGCTTGTCCTAACACAAGCATTGTTAATTGATGTTGCAGATCAGTGACGTTCCCATACCAGCATCTTACGCCAGTGCAATATCAGATTGCACCCATCCACCCTCGAAGAGTACACAAGTGTTTGAGGAGGTTCCACCCGGTCAGAACGTCGCAGATGCCTGTGGTCGACCAATGGTGCATCTCAGTGCTTTCAAACAGGCATCTGGGGAAGCAGTATACGTTGACGACATGCCCGAATTGAAAGGTATTGTTGCCCCAGCTTTCATCCAAACATTGCTTAATTCTCATCCTGAAATATCAGTGACTCAAAAGTTGCTTCTCATCCTGAAATATCACGGACTCAAAAGTTGCTTCTCATCCTGAAATATCAGGGACCCAAAAGTTGCTTCTCATCCTGAAATATCAGGGACTCAAAAGTTGCTTCTCATCCTGAAATATCAGTGACTCAAAAGTTGCTATCATCCAGAAATATCAGGGCAGGGATTGTGCTAGCCGCTCTCCAATCAAAATGTCTGGGTGGCAATAATATTTTCAACACACCTCGCCACCGTGGCGAGAGCCCATAATTTTTTCATTGTGACGACCAATATTAAATAGTGGCACAGGGCTAGTGCGACCTGTTCATCAATTCGCCATTGATGATCTGTCGCCGTTTGACGATTTTGACGAAGACCTTTCAAAAGAGGAGTGATAGATACATCTCTTTGACATCCCTGCGCATGTTTTTGATGGAAAGACTGCATGTAACAGGTTCCTGCACCTCCTACACCTGAAATGGGAACAGTCCCAAACCAGACACAACAAAGCCACGTGGCCAGTCTCCAGTCAAAACAAGAGCACAATGTCAGGCCGTAGTTCTGGTCATGGGTAGCAGTCTTGCTCATGACACCCTCCATGCTTCACAGCGACTTTGGCTCAGACTCAACAGATGGGGCTAACATTTTTTTGGGCTTGGTTAGCCACAGTGGCTAGCACAACTGAAATGTGGCTAAAAAATTGAGAGTGAGCCACAGTGGCTAGCACATTTTTTCAGGCTAGTGCAACCCGTGTCATGGACCCAAAAGTTGCTTTTCATCCTAAAATATCAGGGATACGCAAAGGGACTGAAAATTTTCTATTGCCTGTAGGTCAACATTCAAGGGAGCATCCATTAAGTACGTACGCACTAAATCTCCGACCTCCTCCCCCTGTCATTCCTGTACGCACCTTGTACGCATTGGCTCGACCCCCTCCCCCCGTACGGGCATATGCCAAGGGACTACTTTATTACTTGATGAATTACCAATTTTTTACAATTCCGCAAGTGTATGTGCTATCTAACTCCTAAAATAAGACATGGCACACGTGGGAACCCGGTGTGGGAAACGGCTAACCTCGCAGCGGGGTGACATCTGAATCCAAGTCAAGTTTATTTCGTGTAGGCCTACCGGTAAGTTCCGGCCTCATATGCAATTGCCAAATTGATTCGCTTTCTTTTCATGGTAGCTAACTGATTCAAGGAGTTTTTCATTTCTTCAGAATGGTTCTTGGGTTGCGTACGTACACATGGCAATAGGGACTTCCGGCAAGGCTCCGTATCGTCGATCCGTATGACGTATGACGTATCGAGCTAATGCATTTTCTATCAAAGTCATACGTCATACGTGATACGGATCCACGATACGGAGCATTGCCGGAAGTCCCTATTATACCCCCTCCCCCTGTACGCATAGTGTACGCTTTTTCGTAGACCCCCTCCCCCTCAGTGCGTACGTACTTAATGGATGCTCCCCAGCGTGACTTACCAACCAATTACCTTTTGACTATGTAACGATAGATTGTGGTCAGGTGTATGCTGACTACTGTTGGGCAATTCCACGGTCACGGACGTGACATTTTTTGGTCGGGTGACAAACGCGGAAGGCAGAACGCCGGATTACGGACGGCGGACGGCGGATGGCGGATCTCGGAAGGCGGAATATGTGGTTATGTATGGGCAGTTATATCCGCAAAAAGTAGATGTTGGCAAAACAGAGACGTAGGTTACAAAATCAGTAACGTGCTTTTAGAAAACAGCCGTAACAAAACAAAGATGTTCTTTAACAAAACAGAGACGTTTATCTGTGATTTGGAGTCGTTCACAAAGGAGACGTTGGGTGGCGCTCGTGGCAGTTAAAGGTGAACTAGCCGTTATTTACCTCCTGTCCAGACAAATTTTAATGAGGTCGAATTTGATTGGATGTTGGTGCATGGTGATGTCCCATCATGCCTCAGCATGAATTAAGATGAAAGGGGGCGCTGCGACCGCTTTCCTGAAAATCGGTATTTACTGTAGTTGAGCCCTGTGGGTTGATATTTTTT